>CM035444.1:75949926-75962426 GCA_020310875.1 Ceratopteris richardii
ATAGTGCCTCTTTTGCATCAGATTGCTATGCTATGGCTACGTCTAGTCTCTGTGATGAGAATGAGCCTGTTTCATTTGAGGAAGCACAAAATTCAAAAAAATTGGATGGCTACTATGCAATCTGAATATGATGCTATAATGAAAAATGGTACCTGGTCTTTATGTGACTTGCCTCCTGGCAAGAAGACCATTGGCACTAAGTGGGTATACAAGTTGAAGCATAAACCTGATGGTAAGTCACCTGGTCTTTATGTGACTTGCCTCCTGGCAAGAAGACCATTGGCACTAAGTGGGTATACAAGTTGAAGCATAAACCTGATGGTACAGTTGACAAGTATAAGGCTAGGCTTCTTGCAACGGGTTATGCGCAAGAAAGAGGCATTGATTTTGATGAAACCTTTGCTCCTACTTGCCGAATGACTACTGTTCGTAGCATATGTGCACTTGCAGCTCATCATGGTTGGAATGTACATCAGATGGACATTAAAACATCCTTTTTGAATGGTGATTTGCATGAAGTGTATGTTTTTCAGCCTCGTGACTTTGTGCAGAAAGCGCATGAAAACCAGGTGCAGGTTAAAGAAGGCATTATATGGTTTAAAGCAAGCACCACGTGCTTGGTATGAAAAGATACATGCCTATCTGATTGCACATGGTTTTGAGAACACTCCAACTGAAAGCACCTTATATGTCAAGCGTGCTAATGATGTACTTCTAATCATTGTGGTGTATGTTGATGACATGCTGCTCACGAGTCACATGTCCTCATGAGAAGCATATTGCTGATTTCAAGGCTGATTTACATGCCTCATTTGAGATGTCTGATTTGGGGCATTTGTATCATTATTTGGGCATTCACTTTATGCATGTTGATGGTGGAATGTCCTTGTGTCAAACGAAATATATTGACACATTATTGCAACGTTTTGGCCTTGAAGACTATAAACCTATTGCTACTCCTATGGAGACAGGTTGACGATTGAGTCTTCGTGATGCTGGAGATGCATTTGATGTTGTTCTCTATCAGGAAGCAAGCTATTGGATGCTTGATTTACTTATGCATTACTCGGCCAGATATTCAGTTTGTTGTCTCACATATGAGCAGGTTTATGCATTGCCAAGGAGTCAAGCATTAGTAGGCGGTTAAGCACATCTTTCGCTACTTGAGTGGTACTCGGCTACTTGGGTTGTTTTATCCCAAGGGGGGATCACTACCGCCAGATTTGCATGTTTTTTCTCACTCTGATTTGTTATATTCTAGAGATGCACATGCTTGGAGGAACGAGAAGTTCCTTGCTCGGGGGATAGCCAAAGCCAAAAGCCAGAGAGTTCATACGAGGTACCTACTCATGATGGCAAGATGAGTAGAGGAACCTTAGAGAGAACTCTAGATGGTGACTAGGCAAGGGCTATAAATAGGCTAGGAGGTGAGTCCCAGGCATGTCATTCTCCACTTCTCACATTTGGTATCAAAGCAGAGAGAGAGAGATCTTGAGGAGAGCTTGATGGAGATGGAGAACTTCCTCCTCGAGCTGAGCTTCATCACGATCCATATGGCGGTTGCTAAGCATGTAAGAAAAGGAGAATTCGGTGGCTTCGATTGACGTGTAGAAGACTGGTGCGCAATAGCAAAAGTGCAGAGACAAAAAGATTGGGATCCGATAGCTTCGTCATCTCCACAATAGCTTAGCAAGGTATGAATTATTCCACTTTATGTGTAGATTTATCGAATGCAAATCGCAGGGTTCGAACCCTGTACCTCCCACAACCATGGCGCCTGCTCTAACCACTAGAACAAGGAAACTTCTTGAACATAAATCGACGCCATTATATAGTATTATTAGCTCTATGCACGTGAAGAAACAAAGAAAGGTAAAGAGAAAGAAAGAATGAGGAGAAAGAGAAGAGTACATGAAGAGATAAGGAAGTAGAAAAAGAGAGATAAGAAAAGAGAAAGAGATAGAGAGAGAATAAGAGAATGAAGAGAGAGAGAGAGAGAAAGGTAGAGAGAAATAAAGAGAAAGAGAAGGAGAAAGAGAAGGAAAGAGAAAGAAAAGAAGGAGAAAGAGAAAGAAAGAAAGAGAAAGAAAAGAAGGAAAGAGAGAAGAGAAAGAAAGAAAGAGAAGGAGAAAGAAGAAGAAACAGGAAGAGAAGAAGGAGAAAAGAGAGAGATAGAAACATGGAAATTAAGAGAGAGAGAAAAAAAAAAGAGATGGAGAGAGAGATAGAGAAAGAGATGAAAAAAAAAAAGAGAGAGAAAAAAAAGATTAGAGAGAGAAAAAAAGTAGAAAGAGAGAGAAGAGAAAGAGCAAGATTCACATACCTACCTTTACTAAATTGGCCATAACTCTCTCATATGAAGGAGCAAAGAAATGGATGAACAAAGAGAAAGAGAAGATGAAAAAGAAGATTAGAAGAGAAAAAAAGTAGAAAGAGAGAGAAGAGAAAGAGCAAGATTCACATACCTACCTTTACTAAATTGGCCATAACTCTCTCATATGAAGTCCAAATTGGATGATTTCACTTGGATAGAAAAAAGACACCAAGGGCTTTCCAATGAGTGCCTGGAAGCTATGATTGGATAATTAAAAACCACATGTAGAGAGTATTTAATTCTCTGCATACTTCTTCAAAGAGGTATGCTGCCCACTCACCTACCTCCATTGTTTTGGCCATAACTTCATCATAGAATATCCAAATCATGAAATCCAACTTGGCATAGATTCTACACCTCAAGCCCTTTCTTTTAACTAGTTATAAGCCATATTTTGACCATTGAAAGCCATTTCTGCACAAGCTTTTAGATGGTTGTTGACTGGTGAGAAACTTTTCTTGAGTGACTTGAGTATCCAATCATAATAATTAGAAGTTCCTAATAATATTTTGAACCATTTCGGATAAGAATGAAGTAATTTTCATACATTTGCATTTTTGCTCTCGAATATATTTGTTTGAATACTTTTCGCATCAAAGTTTACAATTTTGCATTGTGTTCTCTTCCAATTTTATGAAAACAACATTGGAATGTGCATGAAAGCTAGTTTTTACATGAATTTATCTATGCACATGAAGTTACACTAACTTATGTTGATTCATAAAAGCATTGGAAGATCTTGTTTGTGTGTTTTAGAATCTTTTGCAGGTATTGAAGGCAAAAAAAGACATTGTAATGACGGCGTGTAGTGCCCAACAACACATTGTTGGAAAAGTTTTTTATCTACAGGTTTTTAGAGTAAATAAAGTGGTTTGCCAACCACTAAGCTGATGCCTATCATTGTAATGATTTTTTTTTTTTTCAGGCTTCACTTTTCTGGCGAAATGTTGCCGGAAATTTTATAACCACATGGCGTTATATGCCATGTGAGAACTAGAGTGATGTTGTGTTGTGTGCGAGAGGAAGTCTTATGTCTGCATAGCTAAAAGCATATAAATTGATTGAAGTAGAGAAAAAGATGCATGAGTGGATGCATGCATACATAGACGATATGATTGCTAGAAAGTTGAAATGCATGATGCATTTTCTATTTATAGAAGATCACTTTTATGTATCACCACGATGAGTTAGGGTGAGCATGAGGTATGTGATAGAGGTATCATGCATAGGCTAATTGTGCCTTTAGAGAGTAAAGAACAAGGTATATACATCAAAAACAACTAAGACTTGTTTTCATCTAGTAACGCATGAGCACATAAATTGTTTCTCATGCAAGTCTATGTACTTGATACAGACGTTTATCTCGAGTCCGCACAAGAGTGCTATGGATATGATCATCAATACAAGTATGAAGTGCTTGTATATGATTAGTTGTGATGACATTAATGAATGTGCGAGAAGCACAATGAATAGAATGACGTCCATAGATATTCACTTTCACTGAAAGGTGGATACTATGTAAAGAGTTGATTTTTCAACGAGACGATTTGTGATGGTTAATTGATTTGCATTGATCTAGATGATCATTATATGCATGGATATATCTCCATGTCATAATCCATCCAAGATAATGAATGAGTTTGTTTAATCATAAGGATTAACATGTCTCGTCATTTTTAAGTTTTAAAAAAAATGATCGAGCAAATAGTTAGTGAGGTGGCAACCTTATAGAGATTTGGATGCTACTCTTTGAGAGAATGCCCAAATTTATTGAAATTTGGAGGGCAAGTAGATCGTAGCTTTTTTTTAAGCTGACCAATTTTCAAGTAATTTGGAGACTTTTAGATAGGTCAAATGACCTCTGCACTAAAAGTGCTGCTACTAGAGGTAGAGGTCTGAAACAAGTGACATAGGCCTGTTACAAAGGGCATTTCTCTTAATTGGTAGATCCAAATGGAATGATTTTTGTTGGAAATGAAAGATTAAGAGATACACTTTGTGCATACCAATTTTCATTATTTTTAAAGATCATTTGATAGGTCAAAGAAGCTCTGCACATCAAAAAGCACTCTCTGGAATTTATGAAATGATCAGAGACCATGTCACCTAGAGGTGATTGGTTCTCTTAGGTCATTTACTCAAATTGAATGATTTTTGTTTCTAGCATTAGCTACGCACCTCCAGATGTGTATATAAAATTTCAAGATGAAATGTTTCTCCATTTAGGAGATATAAAGAAAAGATTAAAAGTTAGCCTCTGGAAATTTTTAAAATTTTGCACATATAGAGGCTTGGTATTATGGTCATTGTGAAAGATCCAAATGTCCAAATACTATGAAACTTATATCAATAAAAGTAGATAGTAGTAGCTATATGCTATTAAAATTTGGAAGAAATTGGATATCAAGTGGTAGATCAAATGACCTATTCTTCTCAGACCAATTTCTGGCGAGGATTTTCCAAAGAGTGGTACATGTGACTGATGAGCACATGATATTTTCCTATTGGAAACTCCAATTTCAAATTTTTTGTGGGAAAAGCTACTCCAGATGCTACAATCAAAATTCAAGGATTTTGAAATTTATCTTCATAGTTAGAAGATATTATAAAAGTGCAATAGTAGTGTTTCTAGGCTCACCAAAGCGCACGTATAGCAAACATAGAATTATACTTTTGAATGAGTATTTGACTCCATTTTGAATTGAAATTTTATGAGACCAAACTAGATAAGTTTATTTAGATTTGGGCACAAAGAAAATAGAATTTGGAGTTCGTTTGATCAGTCTAAGGGCTTCAAGAAGATGACCCTGTACATTTTCAGAGTTGGTCGTCAAGTGTTCGACCCTTCCAATAAAATGGTTATAAAACTCTGAGCAAATATTCAAATCAAGTGATTTTTGTGCCTGATGAAAGCTTGAGAAAAGTTACAAAATGCTGGAAAATTTCTTATATTTTCTATAAGTAAAAATTAGTTAAAATTAAGCTTTAATCTGCTTCAGTTGGAAATTGTTTATGCATGAAATGTTGTTGAAGGGAAAAGATTTTCCACAGGTTTTTATGATATTTTTTTGATATGGGGTGATCACCATGGACTAGCTATGCCCTAGATACTTGTTTGTTGATCATTGGTTTATGGTGACCATTCTCAATAGGACAGAGGAGACTCTGTCGAAATTTTCCAAAATATATATAGTGCCATGAGAGAATGGAACAGGAGAACTTTGCTAGTTGTTCTCATTTCATATAATTGGATTCATACAAGTTGTATAAATTCCAATTTATTGTGATTTAATATTTGATTTAAGTCGCATGAGTTGATATTTGATGCAAGTTGCATCCTTCACAACTCTAGCTTAGTTGATTTATGAAATAGTTTCTCATGTCTCGAGATAGTTATGAGTGATAGAGTCATAGGAATGACTCTGTTCTTTCCATCGAAGGAAGGAAACGCTTCAGGAACACTTCATGATTTCATTTATTATTATTCCTGGTTATGAGTACTCACCGATCTATTCTTGTATTTTTCTAAGAGAAGTGTTCGATTTAATCTCATACACGTATCTATGTGGGGTATAAAGTTTGGTGATATGGGACAGCAGCTATGAGTGTGGACACATCTACTTACCATTGTTCCGGGTATTTAGTGGACTCATATTATGGTCTGGGAGTGCTAGATTATTACAGTAGTTTACTTGAGACACCTCATTCCTAGTTAGGAATGATTTGATCATAGTGATGATTTGATCATAGTGATGATTTGATCATAGTTTGGGAGTGCTAGATTATTACAGTAGTTTACTTGAGACACCTCATTCCTAGTTAGGAATGATCAGATGGTGGTCATGGATTACACAAGTTTCATCCACTTGGAACATCTTGCATGTTATTATTGAAAAGACGGTGGTAGTTCCACTAGTTGTTATACTTTTTTAGCACGTCTTCACTTGGCATGATGGACTTAGTGGATTTGGATCTATAGTTTGGATGTGATTGATTGAGATCTTAGTCCATAGTTTGGATGTGACAGAGTGAGATCTTGGTCCATAGTTTGGATCATTGACATATTGATCATGATGAGACTTTCTTGAGTTTCATTTCATTATAGTGAGTAAATCAAGCAGATTTACTCAAGCTTAGAGATTAAGCAATCTTAAGTATTTTTCCACAGAGATTGGGACATAGTCACATTGTTATGGATTAGCATAACAGTTTTCATTACTCTAGTGGAGTAAGTTATTTTGCATAATTATACCATATGACAAGCTGTCAATGGGTATTTCAAGGAGACAAAGGCAAGTTGCCAAGGTTTCTACAAGTGACAAGCCGTCACAAGTTAGTGGTCAAGGTCTAGGCATAGGGAGTCCGAGGATATTTCGAGTACTTATGCTGCGCACATCTAGACTCATTGGGCCTCAGGGATTCCTATAGTATGCCCAAGGCAAGGACTACTATTGATTGGTGGAAATGCTAGAGAGGAAGCACAGAGACTAGTTGTCTTCTTTTTTAGCATCTAGTATTTCACACACCTAGCACACTCTACTCTTATTATTTGGAATCACAGATTTTGATTCCCAAGTTTATAGCTCCTTCTATATCATTGAGGACAAGGGGGAGAGAGTGTTATATTCCAGAGATGTACATGCTTGGAGGAACGAGAAGTTCCTTGCTCGAGGGATAACCAAAGCCAAAAGCCAGAGAGTTCATACGAGGTACCTACTCATGATGGCCAGATGAGTAGAGGAACCTTAGAGAGAACTCTAGATGGTGACTAGGCAAGGGCTATAAATAGGCTAGGAGGTGAGTCCCAGGCATGTCATTCTCCACTTCTCACATGATTGGGTTGGTTGCTATGACACTCGTGTGTCCACTAGTGGCTTTTGCTTCATGCTTGGTAGCTCATGTATATCTTCGTTGAGCAAGAAGCAGCCTACTTTGGCCACTTCAAGTTGTGAGGCTGAGTATAGGGAAGCTTTCACAACGACTGTTGACTGTGTGTTGCTGAGACTCCTCATGGCTGATTTGGGTGTTGGTCAGTCTTCTGCCACCACCATCTTCACTGAAAGTCAGAGCGCATTGGCAGTTACGAGGAACCCTGTGTCCCATGCTCGCACTTAGCACATTGAGGAGCATTATCATTATGTCAAGGAGAGGTTCTCTGCGGGGCGAGATCAGCTTGGCATATGTGCCCACGCAGGAGAACATTGTAGACCTTTTCACGAAGGCTCTGCCTAGGGAGAAGTTTGAAGCTTTCCGCAAAGCTTTGGGCTTATTTCCTTTTGTGGAGTGATTTCCACATAGCTTGGCACTTCCTTATACATGAGTGCTAGCTCCTTGTTCACCGCATCACTCCTAGGGGGGGTTTGTTGATATATTTAGGTAGTGATGTGTGTGAACACACTAGGACCACCGCGGCACTTTTTTCCCTCTTTAGGAGGTTCCCCCCCCTCTCCCCCCCCCCCAAAGCTTGTATATACGCCTATTGCCCTAACGGGCTACTTATCTTTGTACATTCTAGTGGTAATACATTCAGTATTGTGTGTTAAGCTCCAAGCTTCTTCTTCTTCCTTGTGTTGTTCGCATGCTTCCGCAGACGTCTAACTCCAACAATGAGTCCTTTTTTGAGTTCTTCTTCTTCTTCTCATTCTTACCACCTTATTTTTTTTTTCCTTTTCACATTTTATTGTTGTCGTTATTTATGCCAAACATCTTACCTCTTACCACGTCCATAGAAATTCCAATTTTCACACTAGCTTATCTCCTTGTTCAAAATCATACCTTTAACATTATCAAACATTGTATGGATTACTAAATAAAGATATTACCAAAGTTTTCCACATGTTCAACAAGATCATGTTGGGTTTTTATGCTGAAACCCTCAAATATAAGATGAGAGAAACACACATAGACATGATATAAAAGAGAAATAGACATGAGATACATGAGACATGAGAAAAAAATCAATATGTGAAAGTTGAATGAATCAAATAATGAGAAATATTTACATAGCATCACACATGAGATGTGATCTGACTGAGAAAATCTGTGAGGTTGAGGCTGAAGTGTTCTAAGGCTAAGTTCAGGCAGAGGTATGAGATATGAGGTATAAGCTGAAGTTCAAGCTGAAGCTGAGGCATGACCTGAGTTGAAGCATCTGAACTGAGAAGCATAGGTATGGCTGAGAGACATGAACACAGACTGAAGTTGCTGAGAAAAGCACCTCAGAAAAAAAAGTGGTGTGCTGATGAAGAATGCTGATGCTACCACCTCTGGTACTTCAGCATGGTGATGATGATGAGCTGATGTGGAGGTTGGCTGCTCTTTGTTATGGGCTGAACCATGTGTCTTTACATATCAGAGTCCAGACATTGGCACATAGATTTCCCTAGAAATGGTGTAGCTATCTCTTAAAAATAGAGTGAGAGAAACTTAAAAATAGCATGAGATTTATCTAAGTTTAGGGTTCACTTTCCTACATAGCATTGAAAAATGTGAAAGTACCCTTTTATCTTTACCAAAAAAGCTTGTGTAGGTTTTATATTAATAGATTGCAGTTGTGCATGAGTCTATTATGGCTGAGTTACCGTTTTATTGGAATGAGCTGTGCTCTTTTGAGATTATATGAATCAGTTTCTTTCATATTGTTGTGGTCACATACTTGTTATGCCTAATGAGGGTCACCCGCACTTGAAAGGTTGGGAGGACTCTGACTATATACAAACATGTACAAACAAGTGTAAAAACAAGTGTACAGACAACTTTGTGTGTGTGCACACATCATAATTGGAGACATCCAACTAATCATGAGAATAGATTTCAGCTCATCTTCAAAAGCTTGCAAATCATGTAAAGACCTAAAAATGTAAATCATGTAATTATTACTTCCAAGCATGATGGACAAACTCAGCCACAATGAAGCCTAGAACAAGAAGCAAACTAAAGATAGGAGAAGTTAAAACAAATGCATAGCTGAAGAAACCTATCAACTAATCATGACCCAAACAAAAATTCCAAATGAAATTTGCATGTCCATTTAGACTAAAGACATATATTCCTAGTTGAATCCATGCAAACCCTAGATTCAGCCCGCCAAAAAAATGCAATTATAAGTTCATGGTAGTCAACCTCAAGACTATATAGCTGTCAGCTCCATTATGCATAGTATCAGCTAAGTAAAATTACATCTTCACTAACATTATCAGTGCACACTAGTGGGCATAGGTAAGAACACCCCCGCGCACACACACCAGACGTAAACTTATAGGAAGCCCTACTAACTGAGTTTTTATCATTTCTAGAAGTGATAGGCAAACTCAACCATAATGACTAGCACAAGAAGCAAATTAAAGAAAAAATCAAAACAAATGTATATTTGATAGGAAAGGAAAAAAATTCAAAACAAACATATATTTGATAGTGTACATGCACCAGAAATTTTGACACTTTCATAGCACATTGCAATCAATGCTAAGAAGTACTAGCCTCCCCTTACCATGAAGAAAAATCATGCAGCTATTTCATATCGAGAAAATCTACCATAAAGACTCCATTTATATTACAAGAGTCTCAATACAATAGAAGTATGATATAGTATACCACCTGTAATACGAGGTTTTCCATATTGAAGTTCATACTATGTACAATAGAAGGTGATGTTCTGTTGGGAGGCAGTTCATAGCCACTCAGAAAAGAAACACCTAAAGGTTGAAGAATGAAATGTAATGACAGACTACAGTTGTTATTACTAACATACTTAGTCCAGTTCAACATTAAACTACTTATAGAACAAATTCTAACCACTTGCAATAGATGTTCTGTTGTGCACAATATCAAGAGAAGCAACAATTAAAGAACATTTTGCCTTGCTCCTCACCAATAGATAACGTCAGGTTTCCAGCATTGCAGCCAACATCAAGGCAATCCCTTCCATCAAACCACTCGCGCTTGAAGTATTTCAATCTAGGGTCTTCACCAATATCATCAAGAACCTGCAGACAGTGAAAAGCAACAGCAGAACACGACACTGATCATCGACTAGATTTCACAGAAAGGGAACCATGTACAAGGCAAAACATCAGCCATAAAGTCTGAGATGGAGCAGAACTACAACACCTGCACTTCTTTTTTTTTTTGTGTGTGTGTGTGTGTGTGTGTGTGTGTGTGTGTGTGTGTGTGTGTGTGTGTGTGTGTGTTGGGCGGGCGGGCGGGCGGGCGGGGGGGGGGGGGGGGGGGGGGGGGGGGGGGGATCCCTGATCCGAAAAATACTTACATGCATTTCAAAGCTACATACAGAATGATGAACAGATAACATTGGAAAATGGCAAAAGATAGATTTCCATGTCATTGTGCCAAGCTTTTTCTTTTTAGCAGCACTGCTAGAGAGCCAGAGAGTGCTAGAGAAGCCTCAAATGAACAGGGGTGATTCTTAGCAATTTACAAACCATCAATCTATATACAGCACTAGAATGATTGGGCTGACATCTTCTCCTTTTTAGTGTACAAACAGTGGTCTGCATGGTTTCTTTTGAGCCCATGTTTGAGCATAACGGCATCAAACATTTTACACCATTGTCTGGGGGCTTGTTTCACCCCATATAAACTCCTTTTCAGCTCGCATGTCAGATGCTCTTTTCCAGGAATGGCATATCCTTCTGGCTGCTTCATGTACAGTTCTTTATCTAAATCGCCATGCAAAAAGGCTGTTTTAACATCCATTTGGAATAACTCCAAATCCAAGGTAGATGTGAGAGCAAACAATACACATAATGTGGTCATTTTAACCACCGGAGAGAACACTTCTTGGAAATCAATGCCCGCTTACTAGGCATATCCCTTAGCAACCAGCCTTACCTTATACTTGGGTTTGCCATCCACAGTTTTGATTTTGTACACTCACTTGTTAGAAATG
This sequence comes from Ceratopteris richardii, assembly GCA_020310875.1. Lineage (NCBI taxonomy): Eukaryota > Viridiplantae > Streptophyta > Polypodiopsida > Polypodiales > Pteridaceae > Ceratopteris > Ceratopteris richardii. The sequence goes on from CM035444.1 coordinate 75,961,206, forward strand.
GCCTTCCTATTTTTGGGCGATTCAACCAAGCCCCAAGTATCATTTGCATGCAAGGCCTTCATCGCTTCCCGCATGGCTAACTCCCACCACTTCTTCTGCTCACATAGCTTTGCCTCTTTATAAGTGAGAGGATAACCCTCATCTGATAACTTGATGTAATGTACAAAGGGGTCATATCTGTTCACAGGCCCCCTCGGATGTGTAAATCTTCTTACCCAATGATCCACATTCTCTAGCAATGGCTCTACATCGGGAGGTATATCAACTTCTTCATTGTTAATGGGCTGTTGTACATAACTTCCAGCCCTGTTTTCAGCATGAATAGGTGGCTGCTGATGCCCTCAGGAGCCTCATTTTGCTTTCCAGCATCCTCTGCCTCATTTTCATTTCCATATGTGGTGCATCCCGGGGGTTCATAGTGGCTGTATGTGATGAAATTTAACCGTTTTAAGATCATTTTTAGAGGTACAATTGTTTTTGAGCAGCCTTGTCATATTGAATACAACAACTTGGCTGCATATTATCTTCTTGAGTTGAGGTAGCCATATCCTATAGCTCATTTCACCTTCATCTACATAACCCATGAAGATGTCTTTCATGGACTTTGCGTCTAACTTGCTCCTCAACTCAAGCCTTATATGCGCAAGGGGATCGATTGCAAACATGAACTGCAGTTTTGAGAGCCTCTCCGAGAATCCATGAGAGAGATATTCGCCTTGAACAGCATGCATCTCACGGTTCACCCTCTCACATAAAGCTCTATTATACATTTCAGCCACACCGTCAAAAGAGGGGTTGTATGGGACTGTTAGCTCCCTCTTAATACCAAAATTCTCAAAAAATCTATTGAATTCAGCACTTGTAAACTCACATCCATTATCTGTATGTAAGCATTTAAATTTTCTACCTGTTTGAGTGGTCACAAATGCATGAAATTTCTTAAATGAAGCAAAGGCTTCATCCTTAAGTTTTAGCAAATAAACCCAAAGCTTTCTAGAGTAGTCATCAACAAAAGAAACAATGTAAAGAGCACCCCCCATGGGTTTGATGGGCATGCTACAAACACATTAGACTTATGAGATCAAGCACATTAGAGTAGTAGGAATTCTTTACTTGCTTACCATATTGGCATTCATTACAAAAGTCAAGTTTTGTCCCTTTCACATCAAACTTGTCAAGATTATATAATTTGCCGTGGCCTTTTCGGCTCATTCGACCAAG
>CM035444.1:75967426-75969926 GCA_020310875.1 Ceratopteris richardii
GGGCAAGGGTGCGGAAGAAGAGGCTATATTGCTGCTTTGTGGACTTCCGCAAAGCTTTTGATACAGTGCCGCGAGAGAGGCTCTTCCAACGCCTCCAGAGCTTGGGAGTACCATCAGGGATGATTTGGGCCATCTATGCACTCTATGAGAAGGTGACTGGGAGGGTACGGTGTCCAGGAGGTATGTCTGAGGCCATTGCTAGCACCATCGGTGTTAAGCAAGGCTGCCCACTCTCTCCCACTCTATTTGGTCTCTACATTGACGAGATTGAGGACTACATTCTCCGAGCTGGAGGAGAGGGTGCAGACCTCGCAGGTACACATGTCCACATTTTATTATATGCCGATGACATTGTCTTGATTTCAGAGTCACCCGAGGGATTACAGCGCCACCTTGAGGCCCTAGATGAGTTCTGTACACAGAGGGGCTTGACAGTAAACCTTGGCAAGACCAAGGTCATGATCTTCCACACGTCCCCCATGGTGAGGAATGGAGCAGGATTCAGAGCTGGTGGTGGACAGATTGAGGTGGTCACTTCCTATGTCTATCTCGGAGTCACATTCACGAGCTTGCCTGGCCCCTTCAGCATGAGACAGGCAGCCACCGATAGACTCACACGCGGATATGCAGCTTTAGCCATGTTAGAGCGGAGATGTCACCAAGCACACTTCCAGGAGCCCCGCACGAAGGGCTGGCTATTTGACACACTGGTCAGACCAGCTATGATGTATGCTGCGACGGTTTGGGCCCCATGTCTCACAGTCACCCAGTGGAGTGCGATCGAGAGGCCACAGGTACGTATGATCTCGCGATTATTTCGTGGGAAACAGTCGGTGCCACATGACATCATCAGGGCAGAGCTAGCTGCATCACCCATGGCAGTAGAGGCACTATTCCAGACTATCTGCTTTATTCAGAGGATTAGGGACCTCCCTACAGATAGACTCACACACAGAGCTCTTGAGGCATCTATACAGATATCAGAGTTAGGATATGAGAGAGCTTGGTACACTCAGGTTAGAGTCTGGTTTGATAGTCATGGACTTGATATGGACAGATTGCCGCCTTTTCAGTATGACCCAGACTCACCTCACATCCACCTCTCTCGTCGTGAGAGGAATGTTGTGCTCAGACAGGATCTCTGGCAGCTCTACATTAGTCAGACATGGCACACACCACACATGGGATCGAGACTATCGCACTATCGAGACCAGTTCATAGACATACTAGCTGACGGTTTCATCCAGCGACCACGCTACATGGATACTCACATGCCTCATAGCTTGAGGGTAGCGATTGGCCAGCTGAGAGTCTCATCACACCGACTCGAGATTGAGACGGGCAGAGCCGCAGACATTCCCAGAGAGGAGCGGATATGCAGAGTATGCAGAGTAGAGATGGAGGATGAGGAGCACTTTGTATGCAGATGTAGCGCATATGATGGCATCAGAGGCAGATACGAGACTCTGTTTGCAGGGCAGCCCACCCTCCGAGAGATCATGGACTCTAGAGACCAGCGACAGCTCGGGCGATTCTTACTAGAGATACAGAGTCACAGAGATTCCCTACTCCAGCCTACTGTAGCACTCCATACAGGAGGGAGACAGAGTCAGCTCACTGACTTCTTTATTCCACGACGTGCTGCAGCCCTCCCCCCCTCAGCCCACATACCGAGCGGGGTGACTCTTTAGCAGGCTCAGATATCTCGAGCTAGGAGACGACTCCGTGCTATAGGATATCGGGCCCCGAGACTTCACCGACACCAGATTGCAGAGATCCAGGCTTGTGACCATCGCGCCATGGAGGAGAGACGATCCAAGATGATGGCCGATCCCGTTGCAGCCATCAGGGTGGCCCTGACTCCACCTCCACCTATGTATCACATATTACATCCCACCCACTAGCAGAGGATGGAGCTAGTTAGTCGTTTTAGATGCATTCTCATGGTTGTTGTACTACCCTTTTGCATATAGACTATCATAGATATCGCACTCCATACACCCCCCACCACTTTCATGGGTATCCCCACATGCATACTACGGAGATCTATATCAGCTTAACCAGTTTCTTTTCAGCACTTTTATCTTTTCTGATTGACAGAAGATACACCCATGTACATCGATTTGTCTCATAGGCCGAGTTCGGCCTCCTAATAGACGTAAAACACTTTTCTTTCTTTCTTTCTTTCTTTTCTCTCTCTCTCTCTCTCTCTCTCTCTCTCTCTCTCTCTCTCTCTCTCTCTCTCTCTCTCTCTCTCTCTCTCTCTCTCTCTCTCTCTCTCTCTCTCTCTCTCTCTCTCTCTCTCTCTCTCTCTCTCTCTCTCTCTCTCTCTCTCTCTCTCTCTCTCTCTCTCTATATATATATATATATATATATATATATATATATATATATATATATATATATATATATATATATATATATAAAATTTTTCTTTATATTTATTTTATTTTTCTAAATAATAAATATAAATACTTTTTCAATAATCATAATAATTAAT
>CM035444.1:75974926-75977426 GCA_020310875.1 Ceratopteris richardii
TGGTTAGAGGAAGAACAGAAAAGAAAAGTGGAAATGTACAGAGGAACAGGAGCAAAAGCAAAGGCAAGGCTGAAGTGACTTGTTATCAATGTGGTAGGAAAGGTCACAAGAAGCCTGATTGTAGATTCTATAAAGCTGAACTAGAAAGAAAGAAGAACACAGGTGACAGGAAGAAAAAGGACACCAAGAATGAAGCACATGATACCTCAAAGGACAAAGACAAAGAGAAGGCCAATGTGGCCTCTAGTGTCATCATTGAGGAGCTATCAGATGCAGAAGATATACTTTGTGCTACTATGGAAGCAGAGCATGTTGAAGTTATTGACCCTTCTATTAATATTCATGCACAAGATATGCAGATCACAAAGAGGGATTTGATTCATGCCTTGCTTACTGTGAATGATGCTTTGTCACAAACATGGATTGTAGATTCAGGTGCATCGTTTCATGTAACTCCTATTAAGGAGTGTTTCACTACCTTTCATGCAGGCAGCCATGGACATGTATATCTTGGAAATAACCATGCTTGTTCAATTGAAGGTATTGGCACAGTGCATCTCACAGTGGATGGTACCAATGAGCTGGTTTTGCATGATGTAAGGTATGTACCAAGCATCAAGAAAAGCTTATTGTCTGTTGGGCAAATGGATATGCATGGATATAGTACCCTCTTTGAGAAGGGGTCATGGAAGCTTATCAAAGGCTCTAGGCTGATTGTTAAAGGTACAAAGAAAGGGACTCTTTATTGCTTGCATGGTAAAGCCTTGCTAGGCAAGTTTATTGCTTTGGCTGAAATCCATTCACATATGGAATTATGGCATAAAAGGCTTGGTCACATGAGTCAAAAAGGCCTTGATAAACTATGTAATTTGGACAAGTTTGATGCTAAAGGCTCAAAACTTGATTTTTGTAATGAATGCCAATATGGTAAGCAAGTAAAGAATTCTTACTACTCTGGTGTCTCTCGTAAGTCTAATGTGCTTGATCTTGTTCATTCTGATGTTTGTAGCATGCCCACAAAATCTATGGGGGGTGCTCTTTACTTCGTTTCTTTTGTAGATGATTACTCTAGGAAGCTTTGGGTATATTTGTTAAAATCTAAAGATGAAGCCTTTGCTGCATTTAAGAAATTTCATGCATTTGTGACCACTCAAACAGGTAGAAAGCTGAAATGCTTACGTACAGATAATGGGGGTGAGTTTACAAGTGCTGAATTCAATAGATTTTGTGAAAATCTTGGTATTAAGAGGGAGCTAACAGTCCCATACAGCCCCTCTTCCAACGGTGTGGCTGAAAGGTATAATAGGACTTTATGTGAGAGGGTGAGATGCATGCTGTCCACAGCTAATCTCCCTCATGGATTTTGGGGAGAGGCTTTGAAAACAGCAGTTCATGTTTGCAATCGATCCCCTCATATGTCCTTAAAAGGTGGCATTCCAGAAGAGGTTTGGTCTGGCAAACCAGCTTCATATGACCACCTACGCATCTTTGGTTGCGATGCTTTTGTGCATATAAGGCCTGAGTTGAGAAGCAAGTTAGATGCAAAGTCCATGAAAGGAATCTTCATGGGTTATGGAGATGAAGGTGAAATGGGCTACAGGATTTGGCTACCTCAACTCAAGAAGGTAATACGCAGCCGAGATGTTGTATTTAATGAGGCAAGGCTGCTCAAAAACAATTGTGCCTCTAAAGATGACCATAAAAGAGTCAAATTTCAGCATGTACAGCCACCAGTTAAATCTGATATGGACCCTCGGGATGCACCACATATGGCTGGAAATGACAATGAGCCCGTGGTTATTGAGCCAGATGATGCTGGACAGCAAAATGATGCTCCTGAAGGGCATATGCAGCCACCTATTCATGCTGAAAACAGGGCTGGAAATGATGTACAGCAGCCTGTTAACAATGAAGAAGTTAATGTACCTCCTGATGTAGATCCATTGCCTGGTAATGTTGATCATTGGGTAAGAAGATCTATACGTCCTAGGAGGCGAGTGAATAGATATGATCCCTCTATACATTATATTATGTTATCAGATGAGGGTGAGCCTCTTACTTATAAAGAGGCAAAGCTATGTGAGCACAAGAAGAAGTGGGAGTTAGCCATGCAGGAAGAGATAAAGGCCTTGCATGCAAATGATACTTGGGATTTGGTTGAGTTACCCAAAGGAAGGAAAGCCATTCCAAACAAGTGGGTGTACAAAATCAAAACTGTTGATGGCAAACCCAAGTATAAGGCAAGGCTGGTTGCTAAGGGATATGCCCAAAAAGAGGGCATTGATTTCCAAGAAGTGTTCTCTCCAGTGGTGAAAATGACCACTTTACGTGTGTTGTTTGCTCTAACAGCTGCCTTGGATTTGGAATTATTCCAACTGGATGTTAAAACAGCCTTTTTGCACAGTGATTTAGATGAAGAGCTGTACATGAAACAGCCAGAAGGATATGCCATTCCTGGAAAAGAGCATCTGGTATGCAAACTGAAAAGGAGCTTGTATGG
>CM035444.1:75984926-76114926 GCA_020310875.1 Ceratopteris richardii
CTTTATATCCACAAGAATTTCATTATAGATAGCCATTTTAGTGTATGTAATAGCTTTCTTATTCAAAGTGGTCCATGCATCATCTTCCATGCACTTTGACTTCACTCGCACAACGGAACCTTCACAATCCTTGAGAAAAAATTCGCATCCGTTCTTTCCACAAATCAAAGCATGTACCCTGAAATCTCTTGATCTCAAAGAGATTTTTCGACTATGAGGAGGAAGCCATGCTTGCACTATGAGGATGTCTAATCATGAAAATGCAAATTTCTTAAATTTAGCTCAATATTTCTTAAATTTGGGAAAAAACAACACCAAAATCCAAACATTCTTCCACAAATAGTTGTGGAATGACTTTTCGAGCTCGTATGTGAAGTTTGAGCAAAAATAACCCAAAACAAGCAAGAGATTAAATTTTGAAATTTTTCTCAAGAAATTTCAAAAACTAATTTGGGCCAAAAACACAACAATTTCTTGTTGTTCTACCTCATTAAGCATACATATGACAAGTTGAAAGCCAATAAGGACTATTTTCAACAAAAGTCCCCGTTTGGAAGAGCATAAAGACCTGAACTTTCCTCAAAATAGATCCAAAAGACATGCTCCAATTGAAATTCAAAGGACCTGTAAATGAAAATCATGTAGTGTGAGTGCTCGAAATGACATGTGTGAATAAAATAAGCAAAATAAAAGAGGGTTTCCATGACGAAACTCTCCAACAAGCTCAAAATTCACTTCAACTTTGCACTGGGATGAAATAATCCTCCAAAAATACCACTTTTATAACGAAAAACGAAGGTTTTTCACGTGAAACTCTTCCAAATGCAAGAGAATGCTTTCAACTTAGCATAGGCTGAAGTAGACAAGCATTTGCACAAACCTTGTCACGATAGAACAGCATAAGGCTCTTATACCGATTGAAAGAGGCCGCGGAGAGCTACACGGTGTGCTCGGTTTCTCCAAACACCAAGGGAGTGGGCTACTGCATGAGGAGAGAGAAGTAGAGAGAGAAACCTACGCAGAAATTTACAGAAGATAGAGAAGCAAAAAGTTGAAGAAGTGAGATTCAAGCTATGAGTTTTGGAACCAAGTATTATTGAAAAGTGATTTTTAAGTCATTTGGACATGTTCAAACATGGCCAATGACCAAAAGTCATAAAAATAATGTAAATGCCTATAACTCTCATATTTGGGGTCCAAAAGTAAAAGAAAATATGTTTGGAAAGCTCTCAGAGAGAGTTATCACTAGAAGAGTCAAAATATACAAAAAGAGAGTCATTGAGGCCCCCAACAAAACAATCCTCTTCCAAGCTTTGCATGAGATCTTTATAATGGTCTTCATTTGAAAGCACTCGAAATGTAGACAACACTTTAAAGCATTGGATTTTGAGTCATAAATCTAGACATATGGCCCCAAAAGTGCATGAAGGTGAGTCCAAAATGACCTTTTGTAGGGGGAGGGGAGATGAGAGGGGAAAGGGAGAGGGGAAAGGGGAAATAGGAAAGGGGAAAGGGAAAAGAGTAGAGAATAGTAGATTCCAAGAGAGGATACCTTAAGTGGGTGCAAGAGATTGGGGGGACTCAGGAGTCGCACATGCATGCTTGATTAATCTTATATATGCAAAGAGAGAAGCGTTGAGTTCGAAGGACATATATGCTTCTACTTCATTTCCACTCCCACAAGCATGTAGAGTGAGAAGTGAGTGCCTCTTATACCTATCCACACTGTTGGGAAAGACTGGAAAGACCTCTATTGCTCCGGATGGACGTGTTGTGGTATGAGGCGCATCCACGTGTGAAGCTTCATTGAGACTGCTCCTTGAGCTCTTGTAGGGAGACTTCCAAGCTTTCTTCTGATGCTCTTTGCAACAAACTAAGCTCCACTACAATTCTTTTCTCTGCTATCCATGCGTGAGGATGAAGATAAGGACCATTCGTAAATCAAATTAGAAGGCTTATTTATGAAAATTCGCCCTTTTCTCCCAAGATCCCTCTTTCTTTGCTCTAAATAAAAAATGTATGACTCTAGCTCTAAGCTCTCTCCAAGAACAGACTTAAAGGTTGTATGTTTCTCCACCCATCCTATTCATCTCCCTATATAGGACTCTAGCTCTAAGCTCTCTTCGAGAACAAACTAAAGGTGGTATGTTTCTCCAATCATCCTATCCATCTTCATGTATCCAAAATAGATAGCCTCTTGAATGTTCTAGTGTAGACATATGGCCATTATTCCATACACACACAAAAGAATGGTCTTGTTAGACAAATGTCTAACAATGTACACAAGGATATGTATGAATGGGATTTTATAGGACTCACATAAGGAGATGGAGCAAGTTCACATTGGCCAATCCTTTCCACTTGGTATAACTGCTACAAACACCCATTCCAATGTCCTTCGAAAGTGGGGACATAATACCTCCCCCCTTATTTTCTATTGATGTCCTCAACAACTTCCTTGGTAACGAAGCCAAGGAGTCGACTAGTCAACTATCAAGTTGAATCCCAAGTTGCAATGTTCCTTTCACATTTGATTGAATAATAGCTCCACGCACCCATCTCTACGTCTTAGGATGCCCTCTTGAACTTCCATACCCTCCAATCCAAAACCAAATCAAGCTTCAATGGCATATAATGGGTCATGTCCTCCAAACACGATCTCCTTCAAAGGATCATAAATCACCCTAACCAAGCCTCCCTTTCAAGCCACTTGTGGAATACAAGATGCATAATGACTTCTATAAGTAAATCTTGCTTGCACGACACCTTAGATACCCTCTTCGTGATCTAAAATCGACCACAATAGAGAGAGCATAGCTTCGTGCCTCAAAAGTCTCTTGATACCCAAAGATACCTCCAATTATCAACATACAACTTATACAGCCTATGATGTTGGTTAGCATAGAAGAGTACATGATCCTATATTACCTTCATGTTCTCCCTTGCAATCTATAACATCTACAGATCTTTGCAAGAAATTGAACATATGTCATGGTTGGACACCTCATACCATTAAGTATAATGGCAAACAATGGTCTTGACTCGTAATCGTACATCAACATAATCAAGCTATAACCAATAAACATATGCTTAGTATTCTTATATGCAAACACAATCTCTGGAAGATAACATTCCCAATCATACAAACACAAAAGACATGCTTATAGCACATCCACCATAGTTGATCTGTGTGCTCCATCCTTCCATCCATCACAAGATGATCTAAGAACATGCACCAATGGATATCCAACTCTAAGCTTCTAGAAGATTGTATGTCAAAAGTTGTTAGTGAGCTTTGCGTGTGGATCATCAACAATCTCCTGAGCCAATCCATGCAATTTATATAGATGCTCCACAAAATGCTAAGCTAACTCATGGCTCTTCACAATGAATCACATTGATATAATAATATAAACTCACACATCTTCATAAATCAATTGGCAATGACCCAAACGACATCATGACCCTATGGGCCATGGGCGAACTTGTCACAAAGTCCAAAGAAATGGATGTCCATTTACTATGGAGAATTTGCAACAAATGTGAAAGCCAAGCATGATGCAAGTGTTCAAATTTTATTAAATTCGTGCAACATACACCCCAAAATGTGTTAGCCCAAGATGTAAGATAAGAAAAACATAAAATCAATTATACATATGAAGAGAGCATACACACAAGTAATGAATCAAAACGAATACTCGTGATTCCAAAAAATAGAAGAGTAATAATATACAAAGAAGTAATGAAACCTAAAATTGCAAATCTCTCTACTCATGCTAGTCGAAGAGTAGCAATATACAAAGAAGTAATGAAACCTAAAATTGTGTACTCATGCCATCCATCCATCCACCTATCTATCAATTGATCCGTCTACCAATCTATCTATCAATCTACTATCTATTTATCAATCTACTAATCTATCTATCGATTGATCTATCCATCCATCCATCGCATAGAGCCATCAAACATGTGCATGAAGATCTTGACTCAATCCCTTTGTGAAATGATCCAAAGGCATTGATGATTTAATGTTCAATAAGAATCAAGAACAAAAGCCTCAAGCTAGCTCCTTGAAGTGGAATAATGTTTTTATATCACATGATCGTAATGTCCCACACCAAAGGGTGATGAGGCTATAGATAATCCAAAGTCTCCACTATGGTCACAATTCTCAATGCAAGTAAGGTTCAAAGCAAATAAATTGATCCTCTCGCATACCATAAAAGCTTTAAAAATTGAATCCATAGCACAATGCCATGTGTGTAAAGGCATCAAGAATAAGTTATAGCAAAAGTTCAAACTAATCAAGCCCCAAGTAACCAAGATTGCAAAAGCTTAACAGCATGCAGCCTCCAGCACAACCACAAAACAAGGACAAGACATACTCATTGTGACAAGGCATATTAAATTTCATGCATGTAAAGGATGCAACAGAGACTACCTTTATAACAAAATATGATGTTGTATCTCTAAGAACATGGGGGAAAAACAAATTCCGACCAACCATGCATCCAATGCCTTTATCAAACGGGAAAACACCTCTCTTTCCTTAAAACAATATCTCCTGCAATCTATATAGTGTAGAAAGAAGAAAGCTACGCCACCTCCCACCCTTCTTTATCTCACCAAATCACTTATTCATGATCCAAAAATAACGAAAAAATAACTAAGCCGACCATGCATTGAATGCCTTTATTGAAAATATAACCTCCTCCTTGCCTTAAAATAGTATCGCCCGACAACTTATGCATTATAACAAGAAGAAGTTATGCCACTTCCCCATCTCTTTCTATCTCACCAAGATCATTTATCAATGAATCATGATAAGTGATCAAGTTTTCAACCCCCTAACACAAAGTATTCATCTGCTTACTCAAGTATAGTCCATGGTGGAATCTATCTCACGATTATCATCAGCACTCCTTGAGATCCAAATATTGAGGAATCAGTGTGTCCCTCCGTCAAAATGGCTTAAACCAGGGAAAAAAAATAATGAAGTAATACCCTCGCATCCACTGAAAATGGGAGCATCAATAGAATGATGTACATGCACTGCACTGAGAGTCACAACCTACCCACTCTGTTATCCCTAGTGTACGTATGTGTGTGGAGAGGAAAACGAAGATTCTTGGAGGAAGAATACCCTGTAGTTATAATATTGGAAGTAATTTCCATAAACTGGAGGTTGCCTTCTTGCAAGTTTCTTGGACTTACGATCCTCGTCAATGTTCCTTCTCCTCTTTCCTAATTCTGTTGCTTCTGTGTCGGCCGATATTTCCTTTGTCACTACCTTCCCATTGCTGAAACGTGAAGTACATCTCTCTTCTGTATGTGTTTTCGTCGATGTTTCAATAATCACATCGTCTTCCTCTGTACGTGCGAAAACGCATGATGACACGTTCTCGGAACAAAGAATATCTTCATCTCTAGACGATAACAGCGATGGGGTATCCACGGTATATTCATATACCGTATCCTCCGATGAAACGTTAACCGCTATATGCTCAGCCTCTGCTAATCCGTTTACAGAAGATGAAAGAGATAAAGCGATGCTCGCTTCAGTGTCTTGTATTTTATCTCCCCTCGGTAGGTCGGCTTGTGCCAGATGTTTATCTGACCACCCGTCTGTTGTAGATGGGTTCTCCCTTTGAATCTCTTCCAGCTCCATGAATATTTTTCGAGCGACGTTCTATTCAGCAAAGTCGGCACTTTACTCTGAAAGCATGCTCCATGAATTGGTTTCGAGTGAAGCTCTCTCTGTTCAGCAAAGTCGGTACTTCACTTTCAAAGCATGCTTTCTCCCTCGCTTATATGAAAAGACTCTCCCTCGCTTGTATGAAGACAAAGTAGAGGCATCAGTGTATGGAGTACACTGTTAAAGCAAAACAAGGGCGATGTTTTCCCTTTTTTTTTATTCGGCCATAAATTAGATGAAACATCCCTAGTATATTTTTTGGAAAGTGCTCATAAAGGTGGGCAGATCGAGCATTGTGTGGGATCCCATTGAATGATTTCGATATTTTGCCTTGCCTGAATTACTTTTTAAATTTTATACTTTTAAAAATTCTTTTTTACTTTTTACTTCATATCTTTATAACTTTTTTACATTCAAAATCTCCATCATGGTCTTAAAAAATCAATCTTTGTATCCACATCCCATAAGTGGGTCTGTTTGGCACTAGCCTCTTGAGGTGGAAGTCTTGTGTTCAACCTTCAGGTTGTACATATAATGGCTTTTGTAATTCTTAACCATCTCTAACCAATTGTAACTTTGTCTAACCCCTTTATAACAAAGAATCTAGTGTCTGTTGGATAGCTGGTTGACCACGGATTACAAGTCACATTCAATGCTGATGGTTTATATCTAAAAGAGTACAAACACAATGGAAGGTTGATCACCAAAGGGAACGAAGTGGGTAGGATGTTCTCCTTGAATATGAAAATTCTTGAAATGATTGCAACAATGTTTGCAAAAGGTACAGGTGTTATTGCTAACATAGAGATATGTCTCAAGAAAAATTGACAGGCTAATTTACAGAGGCTAAAGATGATGCAATCAAAGGAGCTTGTCAATGAACTACCAAATGTCAAGGTTGCACAGATGCAACAGATATGTGAATCATGTCAATTTGGTAAATAGTCGAGGACATCGTTTTTACATGACAAGCATGTTAGTCAAAATGTACTAGAGATAATGCATATAGACATTTGGGGTTCTGCAAAAACCACATCTATGGAAGGTTCCAGGTCTTATGTCACTTTCAATGATGACCATGCACATAAAGTATGGGTATACTTCATGAAAGAGAAGAGTGAAGTGTCTACTCACTTTCAAAATTTCAAGGCTACGGTGGAAAAGCAAACAAGGAAGTATATTCAAACATAAAGATTTGATGGAGGAGGTGAATACATATCAAATGAATTTAATAGTTTTCCAAAATGTCATGGATTTTGAAGGCAACTTTCATGTAGGTACACAGCAACATAATGGCATTGTTGAATGCAAAAATAGACATATTGCAAAAATAGCAAGAGCCTTGATAGATGAGAAAAGTATGCCTCATTCTTATTGGATAGAAGTTATGCATACTACTATATACATTATGAATAGAACTCCATCTACTGCTATACATCAAGTAACACCCGAAGAGGAGTTTATAAGTAAAAAGCCAAACTTATCACACATGAAAGTATTTGGTTGCATTGCATATGTACATGCTCGAGATGAGTTTACAAGTAAAAGCCAAACTTATCACACATGAAAGTATTTGGTTGCATTGCATATGTACATGTTCGAGATGAGTTGAGGATGAAGTTTCATCCAAAAGAAGTTTTCCCTTGAGCAAAAGGGATATAAATGTTACAACCCACTCACACAATAAGTTAAGGTAAGCAGATATAGGGTGTTTAATGAAATGTCAAGATTCTATGCTCATGCAAAAGAAGGACTCAATTTTGGCTCAAATGACAAAGGAAATGCTGAAAATTTAAGGGTAGAATCTCAAAAGTTGAGTGGACCTGATATGTCATCCAACAATAGTTCCAAATCAAACCCTGGATGGATGATTGTGTGGAAATTTCAGTCCAAAAATTTTATCAACTACATCCAAGAAAGGTAAAGGGAAGTTTTTTGTTGGCAATAAAACAACTAGAGATTTTGAAGACATTGATAGAGAATCAAGCAGTTTAGAAAAGAGCCTTCATGAGGAACTTGAATTGCCCTCTATGAAGACTCCAGACTAAGAAATGCATATGCAGTTGATACAATGATAAGAATTCAACCACAACCAAGAAGATATGGGAGGATGTGCAATTCGGTGCAATGATCAATGTATGATAGCTACATGGCTTGTCATTGTGACTTCATGACCAAGCTAACAAAAAATGTTGCACCTTCTTGTAGGTATCATGGACATCAATAAAAAGCACCATGAATCATGATGAAGAGGGTAGAAATCGGAGAGTTGAATCTCAGTGGATTGTAATAGCAAGGCTACTCGACCATGTATAATACCCAACCACATATTTAAGTTGTGTGCAAAGGATTCATCTCCCCATTTAGAATTCCATTTTAGAGCCCTTACGATAGCTACTTCCACCACCTGAGGGGAGGCTCTTGACACATGCTCTCAGGGATGCATGGGTGCCCCTAGTATTAGTCAAGCAGCACTCAAGGAGATAGAGAGTGCTTCTTCTAGCATGGATTTTGACTTAGAGGCATTCAATCATAATCCTACACATGGTAGCTTCACGCCATTGACTTTTCAACCGATCGCAATGATTAATTATGTGAACCAACAATTCCTCTCACACTAAGTTGAATTACTGTTGTCATATCTCACCAATGAGGGTAAAACTAACCTTTCTCATGATAGACTAAACCTAGCTCACGTTTCCTATTGGTGGGTGAACAATCCAACACTTGGAAAATTCTACTTTGCAATGATAAGAAGAGTCGACATTGAAGGATCAAAAAGCAATGTCACTTTGAATGCTTAGCTGCCAGAAGACAATTATCCCTATGGTAACATTTCTGATACCTCTAGCTTCAAATTGTGAAATACTAAGGGATTGGTAGGCCATGCTTTCATAGTTTGTATTCGTTCAAAATCAAATGAGCATATACGCTTTTGTTCCACATGAGATTTGTGTTCATTTTAGCTCATCTTAGGACACCTACGTTATCATTTAACAGATGTTCCACCTCAGCAAAACTCCCCACTTGGCAATGTCTTCCACTTTGATCGGCATGCAAGTTCACCTTAAGACCTAAAGCAGGGGTAGAGCCTTGCCTCCACCTCATATAGGAAGTAAAATAACATTAAAAGTAGTGGTATTTCATTTGCACCAAAGGATTCCACTTATTATATACCTCTAAAGTAATTTCACAAAGTGGAACTAGAGTAAAGCTCAACATGGTTTTCTTGACCCATTGATCTTCCCAAGCCCATTTCCTTAGTTATGGTTTTTCATGATAGTAGATAGGGATAGTGCGAATCTTGTTAATTCATTCATGTGCATCACTAATTAGATGACAAGGCATTTGGCTACTTAAGAGAGTCATAATTACTCCCGTTGTTTACCTAGACTTGGTTGAATTCCTTCACTTTAACATTGAGAGCACTGGTCAGAAATCACATTATGTCAACATCCATGGGGACCAATGCAATGCTTTGTTTTAATTAAATAGTGAGATTCCCTTTGTCTGTACTAGTTTTGAGATGATTGTTTACTACCTAGAGAGGGTTGCCCCAAAAGACAATGTTCTATGGCCGTCCATCGGTGGGCATGCGAAGGCTCACCCATGCCATTGGGGCCACTGAGGTAGACCCTCAATAGCCTCTAGTGTTAGACCACAGACCCCTAGTCCTAGCCCTCAAAGCCAATCCTTGTTGCGAAGTTACGAATCCATATTGTCGACTTCCCTTACCTACATTGTTCTATCGACTAGAGGTTGTTTACCTTGGAGACTTGATGTGGTTATGACTATGATCAGGTATGATCGAAATTCACTCTCCAAATTTTCATGGGCTATCGAGGGCACTCTAGACACCTCAAGACATTTGGTTCTTTGGAAGTTTCTAGACCTATCTTTGAGTGATCCGGTTTCAAGGTGGGTAGGTTATTAAAAAGAAAAGAGGACTCTTGTTGAGGTCCCCACCGATGTCTCTAGATTCGATCACGCTGCAATCCACCACCACATCCCTATTTGGGAATATTAAACCAATTCCCTTTTGATGAATGGCACACATTGCACCCTTGACATAGGACTGCCCCATCTCCTAGGATCGACTAACCCATGTCCAATTGTTATCCACATGGAATCTTTCTCCACTTTGGTTTTCAAAGTTCTCATTTGAATATGTGCTATTCCCACCAAGATCTGCATTAGGGGCCATTTCACTCGGATTCATGCCCAAATCTGAACCATGACCCCCATGCCCTTGTACTCATCGGGGCTTCGCACTCATCCTGATGGTTAGGTATAGGTCGTGTGCTTTAGTGCCATCCATTTTTGGGGCTATTGATCTAGACAAGGGTGAGTATCATGTCATGGAGCTCCATATCCTTAGTTTTCAATCCCTGGAGATGCAAGGATGATATGAAGATTGTGAACAAGTGATGTGCGTGAAGGTGAAGGTGAGAAGCACACTAGTGCACACACACATATACATACACACACAAGGAAGAGACAATAGAAGAGGCAATGGGAGTAAAATCACTTCTTATCATTACTCAAAGTACAAAAGTCCTCATACAAAGCTCGCACCTCAAAACTAGCTTACCCCAAAAATGAGCTCTCTAGCTCTATTTATAGTTTTTGAGGTGAAATGATTGATTTCACATCCAATGAGGGGCCTCGTAAAAATTTATGTCCTAAGTTACTTTTGGGGTATCAAATGAGGTCCAGAAAATATGAAAATTGGTGGACACGTTCTATCTAAGCTCATCAAGCTTGAGGACCCCTTGGCTTGCACAAAATGGAGCACCACATGGCAAAATTGGGTGATTATATGTTACATTGGTTAATGCTTAAAATCACTATTGTATCTTCTTATGAGACTTGATATCAATATTGAGTATAAATTTTAATTGTGGGGCCCGCTTTGGTCTCCTTTCTCTACTTCTTACATACTTCCTCTTCGTCTATGTCATGAACTACTGCCAACACCCCCCTCCCTCTTGCGTTTGTCATCCTTGTTAGAACCTTGATGTAGGGAAACTTCAATGTAATTCTATAGGAGTTCATGAGTGAGGGTTTTCTCATCTACATGGATACTATGTGCTAAGTAAGCTTCCAATATTTCCCATTCTATGGCCTATGCTATATTGAGCGGTGGCATAGTTCTTGGGGACTGGCATTGAGACGTGAGGTGCCCGAACCCTTGTGAAGATTTTGAATGTAGTTTGCATGAGGTCAAAATTTTTTATGGGCATCCTGGTTGTTATGTTGGTCATACGATTCACATGGAAACCAATGCCAAATGGGTGCCATCATGTATTCTACTATCAGGGGTCCTTGTGGTGGTGTGAAGTATGGATAATTGATCTAGTCTTTGCACTTTGGATCATTTTGCACTTTAATGGAAAAGGTTGGCCATGACCAATATGGTACTGAGCCATAGTAGGGATCGTACATTATGTGGGTAGGAGCTTTTGACCATGTCTATAACATTTCTGGGTACTCTCTTTGTAAATCACATCTCCATTTTGGTTGAAATGTTGTGCCTTAAAAGGATGGGAGAGAGTGTGAAGGAGTAGAAGTTGGAAAAGGTGCTATGGTAGGTCCTAGGGGTGGCAAACTAACAATGGGGGTGGACTAGGTAGTGGTGGGTGTTGGACTTACAAGGATTGTATCAATTGATGGGCTAGAAGTGTGGGGAGGGGATTGGAGTGGGGATTGTGGGGGTGTTTCAAAGGTGATTTGAATGTCTTCAACGAGGGGGGAACTTCTGAGGATTGTATCAATTGGCAAGATCAATGAGAGAGGTTGTATTGATCGAAGGAATTGGTGGAGGTGTATCTCCACGAATAGTAGATCGGTAGGAGAGTTTGGGTGGCACAGGAGCCTGAATGTGTTGGGCAGCCCGAGGTAGAAGCCTGACACATCGTGGATCAAACTGTGGAAGTGGTTGTTATCTCAAAAAATTAAGGGCTTCAACTATATCAAATGCCTCAATTAACATGTTGAAGGTGCTGATGAATGACGCATCAAAGCCACTATTCTCAAGTTCTCTTAGCAATAGATCGTGACTTTGTTGCTCTAGGAGTTGCCTTTAGGAACACACTACTTGCATCATGGTGTAAAGCCTTTGTACCATTACAATGTAAGCTATAGTGTTAGAGGTGGGTTCCTCTTCCGAGAGTTGTACCCTTCTCTTGTTGGTTTTGAGTTCCTTGACTTGCTTCTTGTATTGGTGAATTGTTTTATCTTCCTTGTCATCTTCAGTTATAACGCACTTTGGCATCTTCTTGATCGATGCTAGCATGACCTTATTCCTGATCAATTTGGGAACTAAGGTAGCTTTGTCGCTCATATTCTTGTGAAAGAAACTAGGTTTCCGAGAACTAGAAATCACTATTAAGCAAGTCCTGCATCTCAAAATCAAAGGTACTATTAAGTTCATCAGTGCCCATATCAGAAATAAAAAATACAAAAGTTCCTATAGCACTAGTGTTTGTGGGTTATGTGAATGCTTGATCTTTGGCCCCTAGTTTGGTTTCCACTTGTGTTGTTGAAGGTATGCTTATGGGTTGCACTGTGCTTACAATCGTTTGACCCTCTAGCAGAGGTGATGGTTGGGGCGATGGTTGTGGAGATAACAAAGCATCGACCTGTAGACATGAGATGGAGCCTCTCATATGTTTAGGTGAGTGAGATGTTGAAGTGCGAGTGCTCTTGTATTCGTTGAGCTGAGTGCTAGTGAGAGCACGCTCAATCGAAATGTCATAAGCGAGACACATATATGCAATTCATGTAATGGAACAACATCCATGAATGACATGCTTCCTCACCCACCTTTGATTTGCTAGGTATAGTTGCTCTTGTACCCAATGGGCTAGATCAATGGTCCATGATAGGTTATTATCCAAATACAAACTAAACCACATATGATTGTTTCATTGAGTAAAGTGGTCCTGGGTTGGGAATGCAAAGTGTTGCATACGTATCCTTAACGGTGTGGAGAGCTCAAGTATGATCGCTGAAATTTTGGCCCAATTTAGCACATCTCCTTTCTTCATAGTTTTAGGGATTATTGTCTCTTTCTCTAATGGAACATGTGTACCATTGATCTTTAGAGTTGCCCGCAGTAACTTGCGAGTGAGCTTGGAACCAGAGAGGGTAGCACAAATGTGTGCTGGTTGGAGAGTAGTAAGCAAATGATAGAATTTGTAGAAATCATGTTTAGGTAATGATGCTTCAATTCTTTGAAATCAGCCTTCTCGCACAATAGTTGTAGCTTAGTGGTATTTTTGTAATGCTTCAAACTCTTGGGAAAAGAATTGGTGTCTTCCCCCATACATTGATGTTGAAATTGATCTTTGCCTCATAGATACGTTCAACATCATAAAGAGGTCCTTCTAGTCCTTGAAACGAATGAGATTTAGCATGAATGTGATAAGTCCTCCCTTTAGGTGGGTCTTCAATGGGCACAGGACCTTGGAATCCTTGAAACTTTGGTGGTGGTAGCAAGGGATAGTCCTCAGTTGAGAGGTTGTAGTAATCCATTGTGTGTAGGCTAGGATCCACTACAATTGATTCTCTTGCTTGCATTGCAATCCTAGGTGTTTGTTACAAAGATTTGCTACAAAAGTAGAACACATTAGCATGGAAGCAAATCTCAATCTCCATATGGCAAGAACACAATCCATTTATATTATCAATATGCATCCCATGCAGCCTGGTGATGTGGCATGTTACTCGTGATGCTGTAGTGCTTGATGGGAGTCACTAGACATGCTTTGGAGAGTGCACGATCTCATATGCAATATTCTTGTAATCACATTTTGTTACAAGATGTTGGGGGGTGATTATTACAAGGTTGGTTGTTCAACACAGGTGTCGTTGGGAACTACAAAAAAAGGGGTCAATGAATGATCTATCTAACTAGAGTATAGCTTTGATCACTTGATGTGGTCCAAAACGTCCTCTTGCAACACCTAGGTGGGAAGTTTCTAGAATTCTCAACTATTCGCTCTCATGGACACACTGTCTTAGGTATCCATCTCATGTATGTTTGTACATATTATCACCAATGAGTTTATAGTCTTGAGCCTCCTGCTCTAGACTCCTATGTCTTGCTAAATTCATTTCTGGTGTGAAGGTTTTTACTCACAAAAAATGGACTAATGGACTACTCCAATCTGGTATTAAAGACCTCTGATACAATGTGGCATGTTCTACTGGAGGTTTGTTAATACACCTTGGGAAATCCTTGCACACTTTATAGACATCTGCTTCCATAGTTGGCCAATACACACCTAATCTCTGCAAAGTCTATAGGGTTCTGTTGATGACACAACATATATTTCTTGGACCCACTCTTATTCATCACCATTTATACCTTTTTATATTCTTAAATTAGTTCAATAAGCACTCTTGTATAGGTGTGTGAGTGCCACACTAGTGAATAAGTGAGATTCATTCTCCTTTTAGTTGAGAATTTCCAAGTAGGATTTGTATTTAAAGAGGTCACTACCTCTCATTTGAAAAGGCATTCTGGGAGATAATGAGATCATGCTAGTTTGTGGAATGCTTGGAGAGCTCTTGTTGTCTTCATCATGTGCTTGTGTGCTTGTTCCTTTCTTGCCTCACACTTGTGATATGGTTAGATAGATAGATAGATAGATAGATAGATAGATAGATAGATAGATAGATAGATAGATAGATAGAAGATCAGTGCTTATATGTTAACATGTGCCTGTGGAGATGGAGATGCTTTTCCTTCCTTAAGGTGTTTAGGATGGTAAAAAAATTAATGGAATCATAAGTCTTCTCAAAGATTCGGATCTCCATATTGATTCTGTGTGATGTTTTAATGGTGAATGTAATAATCCTATAAGATTCATCCTTCTTCTTCCATCTGCTACAACCACAATAGCTAGAATCTATTGTGTGAAGCCTTAATGGAAAGGCAACGGTGTTAGGAATGCAGGGGCAATTCAAACGAAAAGAATATATTGCTTTGCTCTACATGGGAGGTTCACATAGTCTACAGAAATAGGACAATCTTGAGATTCTTTGGAAAGGATGGAAATCAAAGGTTGATGGGGATTTGCTATCATTTGTGGCCAAGCAGCATGGCATGGGCAAGTCTTCATAGGCGAGAAGAGCTCTTTGTATTTATGCAATGGAGAGCTCAACGCGAGTCTCTGTCATAGAGCGGAGCACAAACACTACCATTCAAAAGGATTGGTCTCCATCGAGATGGACCTCCATGAATGCATGGTAGCAGCTTGAGTACCCAGATCCAAAGGATTTGGAAAGAGGGTTGGATGCTTTGACAACCTCTCCACCTCTTGTGTTCATCGAAGAGGCTCATTTACTTGAAGTGAGGATTGTAGAGTTTGCACATGGACGTGCTTTTCTTCATCAAGGTGGCGACCATGCCGAGAGCTTTAAGGAATTCAAAGTAGACAACATTAGAGATATAGTGCATGTTCTTCTCCAGGTGAGTGTGGTTTTGATGTATGGCAGCTAGGTTCTAGTGATTAAGGTTGGGTGTATGGTTAGTCAATTTGCAAAACCCAAAAAGGATGACGTGGAGGTTAAGGATGGAATTACACTCCTTGCTTACAAGGGGGATAATATTAATAGGGATGCATTCACATCTTGTCAAGAATTCAGATCCTACGAGAATGGTGCAGGCAGATAACTAATCTGTACTGATAATTGAACTTGCTAAAGGCATTTGTAATTGGAGGATATGAATCAATGCAAAGAGTCTCTTAGTGGAAATTGGACTTCACTTCCAACACTAATCAAGGAGGTAGATATTTGGAGATTGCAAACCATATTGATGATGCTCTTGGCTTCATCGGATCATGTGGGCTCACATTCGATCACCCTTTCATGGTTTCAACTAAATTTTGGACATCACATGAATGCCTACTCTTGCCATATGAACATGCCTTAACTCGTATGGATTGTACTAATTCATTGTGGTAGGATTGTTCAAACCACATGTTATGGGTGGGGAAGAGAAGGAGACAACTTGATGGTGCCCACATCAAGTTTTGGGAGGCATCACTAGTCCCCTTGGTGTGAAAGTAAGTGAAAAGATGGAGCTTGTTGAGCGTGTGAAAATTTGTGGAATTTTGAATCCTATGAATAAACCTAGAAGACTGAGTGTGATAGTAAGAATGGGTGTAGAGAAGTTAAGGTTCAAATTGGTCCCCTTAATCAAGGTTGTTCAACAACCAGGTGCCATAGTGACATGGGTTTGTGATCCCATGCATGGAAATACCATCAAGGTGCCTTCTGGTTACAAAACGAGGCCTTTTGATGCAATCCTAGCGGATGTGAAGGCCTTGTTTGATGTTCGTGAAGCGACAGGGGCTGGTGATATGCAACCACACTATGCCTAAAGCAATGCCATTTGCACTTAGGCCAGCTCGTGAGTTCTTAATGTAGGCGATTGGGTTTTAGGTCAACAAAGAGCTAGAACTTGTAGCTTAGATAAGGATGGATTGTGGTGTTGTTGTAGCTATGGCAACATCCCAACGGGCATCACATTATAAGGGTAGAAGTGAGTTTAGATGACGATCCTCAAAAAAATGTGAGAAACACCTCAAAAGAGGAAACAACAAGGGGAGAAAACTACTAAAGAAATTTGGGTTATTGCTATAGAGAGGATTTTCTGCCAAGAATCACAAAAGCAATATGTATATTGGAGCACTATTTGAGATGGGCATGGTTCATGTCCTCATGAGCAAGATTTCAACTCTTGTTCTAGACCTTCTTATGGTTTAAGAATGGATGGCAGATGCATCTCTTTGTAGGCAATAAGAGCAACTACTCATCACACATAATTAATTTACACATAAAATGCAAATTTTGATGGGTTGAGTTCGGGTGGAGGTGCCACTCTTTGTAGTGGAGCTGGCCATGGGGAAGGGTCTTTAGGAACTAAAGGATGTGTAGGAGCTAGACTCAGTATGGCTTATGCTAATCTATCAAGGGGTGTGCTTAGGCTTCAATAATATTACTCAGCTACAAGTTGTCTGGCAAAAGGATTTGTATGTTGGCTTTACTTCATCTTTTGAAGTTAGCTTAGAGGCATTCTTCTGTTCATCTTCTGCAGTGGAAGAGGACTGTGGGGACTTATCCCAAGATAGATCCTAAGGGAGTGTTGATGAGCAACAAATGGAAAGGCTTTCTAGATAACCTAAAGAGTTAACCTGAGATGTAGATGCATACTTTGATGGACTATTGTTAGAATCCTATTGTGGATATGTGTGTGGTCATGTTGAAGGAGGGGAGCCCAGATTGAGGTGGATGAACATCTAACCTTAGCATCCATGTCAGCAATGATGTTAACAATAAAATGGCTCAGTTCTATGGGCATAATTCTTGTGGTCATCTCAATATCTTCTATTAGAATCAGAACTTTGATCTTGGGTAAATCGCTTGACTCTAGAGTTACCACAAGGTTTAAAGGGACCCATATTCTTCATGTGGGGAATTGACTGGGAAGACTAACCACTCATCAATGCAAAGAACTTAAATGTAATGATAGGAGACATGGCTTTCAACTGGAAGGCATCTTAGCAACTCTCAGGCTCTAAAAGCATCCTAAGTGCTTATTTTGGGAAGAAAACAAACACTGAGAAGTGTTCTTGAGTTCGTAAGATTTCCTACCTCTCTGTAATGAAGAACAAAAAGAACTCAAGCATGATTGCAATTAGGATCTAGATTTCCTAGTGAAAATGTGTTTCTAGCCTTGATAGAAACATATGCAAGAAAAGAATTTAGTTCTATTCTTGATAATTCATCTCAGCCATGAAAGCCAAAATGTGGAGTGAAATGGCTAGATTGAAGTTACAACAAAGAGATGTTGTCCCCTCCTTCATGAAAATCTCCAAGTGTTCAAGGTCTGAGAAAGGAAAGAATGATGCAAATTTATCTAATCATCATTTGTACACTATCTTAGATGGGCATGGTGGTTCACAAGCATCTATCTATTTTGCACAATGATTTCACCATGCTTTAGCAAAAGGAAATTAAGCTCTACTCATCGACTTTCTCTAGTGGAATAGATGACTGGAAGCATGTCATATCCCCATGCTTCATGAGTGTCTCACCAAATTCGAATCTAGAGTCCCATCCATCACCAAGAGCAACAATAGCTCGTTCAAATGGGGGTATTTTTCGTCAACCTACAGAAACTAAAGGGCTGAGCGAAGCATAATTTGAATACTTCCTTTGAAAAATTATAGCAAAGCATCGGGATGTGGGGTGCACCACAAATGAAGATATTAACAAAACAAGTCCAGGATATGGAGATCCTCGTGATGAGGGGGAAATCAAAATGATCATGCTATGGGACAATTGAATCAACAGGAAGAAGGAAGGGAGAAGACTGGAGTATTTCAATGGCAATGCACCTCAGTGCACTCCCCTTCTTGAGAGCTCCACGATGATATTCTCGGAGTAGAAAACCAAGCTCCTAAGGACTCACATAGTACCCTACACAGAGCTGTAGAATACGCAAAAAACAGAGTACAGAGGGAGCACGAAGACAGACTTCTTAGGTCTTCCAAATGCGGTCAAACTTACAATATGTAACTTACCAGGCCACTATATGTTTTATTAAAGAACATATACAAAGAAGTGTAAGGTGGCCATTTGGCCTTTCACATGGACACTAACGGTAACAATCTCCCACTAAAGGCCAATATGGCCAAAGCAGCTGTGGAAGAAAAATAAACAATGATAAAGAATACTAAGTGTAAGCATACAAACTATACCTCCCACCTAATGGGCATGTTACACTTTATAAAAATGAATGTGTAAGATCATGAATCAAGTAACCCCCAGAGAGCCACCTAAGGACCTAGTGGGCATAGGACCATACACATCTATATGAATGAGATCTAAAGGCTGAATTGAAGAGTCAATGTGCATTCTATGCACATTTCTGGTTTGCTTTCCATATTGACAATGCTCACAAAATAAAAAATCGGAGAAAGGTAACACAGGTAAGTAGCCAGAATGAGAAAGATTTTCCATTCCACTACGAGATATATGGCCCAAACAACCATGCCAAATACAAGCCATAGGATGTTCAATAACAACTAACAAGTGTTCTATCTATGATACAAATACAAATAAAGGATAAAGTGAGCCAACTTTCTTTCCTTTTGCAATAACCATATTAATCTTTGATATATGAAAAGATTGAGCATAGAAGACCACCTTGTAACCAAGGTCATCAAGTTGACCAACTGACATCAAACTACATGATAACTGAGGTACATGGCATACATTATGCATAGTAAATTTTAAACCATCAATGAGCTGCAGAACCACATCTCCAATCCCCACAACATCACACTGGTAAGAGTCACCAAGTCTCACGGTACCAAGAGACTTTGCTGCATAATTAGAGAACCATTCTCTGTGTGGCATCACATGAAAAGAATCACCAGAATCTAGCAGCCATGTGTGGGAAAGAGAATCAGCCATAAGAGCCTCAATTGGCACAATAATATCAAGTGTCAATAGATCAGCATCATCAGAAATAGCATAAATTTCTTCAATCTTCACAGTCAAAGTAGATGGTGCAAGTAACTATTTAACATGCCCATCAACATTCTATCCTTTACCTTTAGCATTCTTTAATGCATAATAGTCTTTCTTCATGTGTCCTTTCTTATGACAATAATGGCATTCGATATCCCTCTTCCTTGATTTACTTCTACTCTTCCTCCATTGACCATTCTTTTCCTTGTTCTTGCTCCTGCCATGTTGCTGATTCGTTCCCTGGTAAGAATCACAGACATTATATGCATCTCCACTCTGAGTGCCAACCATATATTTTCTACAAATCTCCTCACTCAAGAGTGCTCCACATATTTCATCATAGACGAGTTTACCACTATGTGCACTATTGCTAATAGCTGTGCAAAACATATCCCATGATGATGGCAAGGTGCATAACAACAATGCTGCTTTCATTTCATTATCCATATCCATTTTTTGAGCTTGTAACTGAGAGAATATAGCATCAAACTCATTTAGATGAGCAGCAACACTATCTGTGTCCTTCATACAAAGGTCATATAATTTTCTCATCAAATACACTTTATTTGATGCCATCTCTTTTTCATATGTATTGCATAACTTCTTCCAAAGCTCCTCTGCACTTTCAGAGTCTAATAGTGTAAAGTAAACATTATCTACCAGGTGCAAGTGAATGGTAGAACTAGCCATTTCATCTAACTCATCATAATCATCTTCATCCATGTCAGCAGGCTTCTTTGAAATTCCATTTACTGGCTTCCGTTACCTCATTTGAATCAACACATCTTTAATCTGATTCTTCCATAGAGCAATGATTGTGCCATCAAATTTTTGGATGTCAAAATGGTCTTTGCCTTGCAAGTTATAGATCCTCCTTGGAACATTAGCACTAGACCTTGATCAACCGGATGTGCCTGAAGGTTGAGACCTCTAATGCCATGATGGTAGAGATATGAATCGAGTGATAATGGAGCTAGAAGAGTCCAAACACTAATGAATAAGTGTATTAAGGAGTAAATCGACCACTGTATAGTTGACTAAATTAAAAATTTGGAAAAAATTTGCCAAAGTATCCTCTACAAAATGAGGATATGACTAGTGTCAAAATATCATAAAATTGCAAGTATTAATATGTTTACTTGCATAGTGAATCACTAACTCCAGTGCATATAATCATTTACCCAATAGAAGCCAACTAGGCTTATCGAGCACCTATGAACAACTATCATACATCTCCTATGGCAAGGCTAGGTAAGTCCTCCACCTGCATTACCGAAGAGACCCTGACATCTGGGTGTCTCCCAGTTAAGAAAACCTCACCATGACCCTCTTTATCAAACATAAAAGGCTTTATGCAAAAACATAACCGCTATATCAATGACCACATGGACGTACATAAGCGGCATCCAAAGAAGCATACGTGATGTGCAGTAAAATGACACTAAAAGGCTGAATGCACAGCCCAAAAACTAGCCAACAACACCTACAAGTGTCTGTCAACTCCGATGTTTTGGGCTCAAAAAACTTGCATAAATTTGCAGCGGCTTCTCCCACAAAAATTGAAAATCTTTCAAGAAACATGTAGTTTTTACAAGTGTGGCTGAAAACATAGCTCCAAAGGTTGATATTTATTGTCAAAGAAGTACAAAGAACACTCTTCTTGATGTTCTTGGACCTGTGTGAAGAGAACTATGTGCGAAAGTACTCCAAAATGGCTCTAAAAGACACCCCAAAGATGCTTCAAAAATAGGCTTTGAAAGCAAAGAATGAAGCTTTGAGGGACCAAAACATGTTCAAGGTAATGTTAACCTTAGTCTTTCCCCTTCTTTAGACACCACAAGAGTGTAGCTTAGTGGCAAGAGATTGCCACTGTTAAGCGAGCTCTAGGGGGAACAATACTGAGATGGGTGACCTCCCACGAAGTATCAGGAACCTCTATCTTCCGTGATCATTGAGGTCCTCCCTTGCGTGCAGCCAATTGTGCCAACGGTGACTTTAGTGACTTCAGTGACTTCAGTGACTTGGATGACAAGGTATGCCAAGGTCTATGCCTTGGTCGCCGCCTTAGGCATAAACCTTGGAGGAAGCCTAGGGGGGTTGCTCACAAGAACAAAGCTTTTGTGTCGAACTGCTCTGATACCGGTGAAGTATTTTGATGGCGATGCACCTCAATGCACTCCCCTTCTCGAGAGCTCCACGATGATATCCTCGAACTAGAAAACCAAGCTCCTAAAGCTGCACACAGTACTCCGCATAGAGCTACATAATACACAAAAAACATAGTATAGAGGGAGCATGAAGACAGACTTCTTAGGTCTTCCAAACGTGGTCGAACTTACAATTTGTGACTGACCAGGCCACTATATGTTTTATTAAAGAACATATACAAAGAAGTGTCCGGTGGCCATTTGGCCTTTCACATGGACACTAATGGTAACAAATTATGTTTAATTCAAAAGGGGATGATCAATGTTTGAATCATCAACATGATTCAAATTATATTTGAATCATCAACATGATCAATGTTTGAATGTCTCTATTTGTCCCTTGATCACCCTCTTATCGTTGGTAGATTCTAATACAAAATGTGATATGATGCAGAACATAGCTTTCAAAGACAACATTATTTGGTCACTCATTCTTTGACATTGATAAGTGTGTGGATGATCGCATGTAAAAGGGGTGTTTTTCATTTGGACGGTTGATTTATAAAAATCTTGCCTTTTCATATGATATATGACGTGTGTATAACTTGAAAATTCCTTTTCCTTTTTTTCAACGATTCGATTGTCGAGTTTATGTAATATATGTATATTATGTTAAAATCTCATTTTTTATTCTTTCTAGAAGAACCCCATCACGAACTCATTTACATCTCAAAAAACACACGAAACCCAAACAAATTCTAAAAAAACCTTCAAAAACACCAAACAAATATTAAAAACACTCGAAAAACTAAAATTTATTTCAACAAGACGTGGGAAAGAAAAAGCCAAAAGAGACAAGTAAGGGAGAGAAGGTAAAAAAAAAGAGGGAAGAAAACAAAGAGATGCATTAAATAATCACACATAAGGGTAAAAAAAAATAGAGAAAAATTGCAAGAGATAGAGGAAATCGGTAAAATATCTAAAGGGGTGGGTTCCATAGTTGCACAAAGGGAATATAGTGGTACTTATGTGGATGTAAGGATAGGACCTACCTTTGTAAGGATGCAAGCATATGTAGATCCTCATTATGAATGGAATTTATTGCATGTTGACTCTCTTATGGGAGACATTCCACGGCCTACTCATGCTTTCATCCTTATCCATAGTGAACAATTTGATTGTATAGGTCAAGTTACATTGCCTATTGTGGTGAATGATGTGCAAAGTTTGGAAACATTTTTTGTCGTGGATTGCATTGATGAACAATTGAGCATAGGAACTCAGGGATTTGTTGAGAAGAAACATCAAGGTTTTGAAATAACTTATCCATTGTTCACAAGTGAGTCTCTTGAAAATCCCAATGATTATCCTCATTGTATGGATTGTGGACATAATCATATATTCAAAGATTGTGTTTTTAATCCACCAGATTGTCTTTCCACCCATGAAAAGGATCAAATAATTATAACTCATGAAGGTGATGAAGACTTGCATATTGTTGAAACATCTTTCTGATCTAATCCTTCTTTGAGTAAGTCACAAGAAACTTTGAAGAATGGAGAATTGAAGGACTCAACACACTTGGAGGATGTGGGAGGGCCCTCTCTTCCTCTAAGTTTGGATTTCTCTCATGAATCCATAATCAAAGCCAGCCTACAAGACAAACATCAAAATGGAGAAGCACAATCCACCTATACCATGGAGCAATCCAAGGAGATTATGGAAAATAGACTTTTCCCTTCCCCCTCATATCTTTCTCTTGAGTCTCTATGTCAAGCTCAAGAGTTAGAAACTTCATATTTTACTTCATTGGATCAAATGGATAATAGTGACTTATGTATTAAAGATCCCTTGAAAAATCATTGTAATCCCCTTCATGAGTCTAGTGATGCAATGTGTAACAATGCAGAATAAAAAAACGGATCAACTAGCTCATGTAAATTCTCCCACTAGTGAAGAGCTTATAGAAAAATCAAATATAGAAAATCATTGTATAGTGGAGAACATGGCACTTGTCACTGGCACTTCCTATGATGGTCCAAAAGATCAAAGTGTTGAAGAAAAAGCAATGGAAGCAATGACAATGGAACAAAGCACTCGACATCGACTTGAAGTGAAAAGCATTTCAAGCAAGGATGAAGTATCCAACGGAACTTCAATGACATGATGACAAAAGAAGATCTCTTCATCAAAATGCTTAAAGCAAATTTGAGTCCCCAAGAAACTTCTCCACACACAACCAAATTGAAGATCTATTTTGATTCCAAAGAGACTACTCTCTTATACCTCTCCTATTTTTACATCACAATCTTCTAGTCCTTCCACACCCATTTGGCATAATGTATGCAAACCTCATGCATCAAAGAAACCATGGAAGAAAGGACCCAAGGGTAGACAAAAACTAAAGAACCATCATCATACAGGTTTTAGGCCCAAGAATAATAAAGCACCAATGATATGGAGGTGTAAAATTCCTAAGGTACTTGAATTGGAATCTAAGAATATTTCCGATTATAAACAATTCAAGTACATAAGGAAGCAAACCTCTTTGTGCAACAACCATGGGATTCATGCCCAACCTTGCCCAATGCACATCATCTATTTTGAATGCACATCGAGTATAAATGTGAATAGGGCCTCATCCAAAGGCCAAACATTCAGAAATTTGAGTCTCAACTAGGCAAAAAGAGGGAAACTTTATTTTTTCTTTATTTCTTTTCAAGTTGGTAGACAAAGGTATCGTCTGCCACAATGGATGATGCAATAAACAAAGACTTGGAGTTGCGAATTTGGAGTAAGCCTCGTCACCAACTTACCCTTGAGAACTTTACTCAAGACCCTTCATTTTTTGCACCATTCCTTTTTTATGCATTTCAAAGTTTGCATGCATAGGGTATCATCATAGGACTGTCCATAGGCACATTTTTTTTTACCACCCATGCACCCTTAATCTCCACTCATGCACATGGGACTAAGAAGAGATGAATTATGTTCATCTATTGTATATGTCATCACCTTACATCATTACATCTTCATTATATACCTCTATTACTTAAACCAAAAAAAAATCTAGCATCCTAGGTTTACACGTCTTCATAAAAGAGGCAAAAAGAACCAAGGAACGACGACCAACTCCAACACAAGGACAAAAGAAAATTTGAAGTAAAGAGAAAGACTGAAGCACTCCAAACAAAGGACCTAGGACTCAAAGGGACTTCAAAGCACACTTCTCAAAGAAGCTCCACCATTAGCAAAAGCTTTTTCAAGGATGACAAAGCAAGGGAGGGGCGAGTGTTGACAACACAACATATATTTCTTGGATCCACTCTTATTCATCACCATTTATACCTTTTTCAACTTTTAAATTAGTTCAATAAGCACTCTTGTATAGGTGTGTGTGAGTGCCACACTAGTGAATAACTAAGATTCATTCTCTTTTTAGTTCAAAAATCCCACATATCATGGATTTTGCCCATTTTGTATATAAAGAGGTCACTACCTCTCATTTGAGAAGGCATTTTGGGAGATAATGAGATCATGCTAGTTTGTGGAATGCTTGAAGAGCTCTTGTTGTCTTCATGATGTTCTTGTGTGCTTTTTCCTTTCTTGCCTCATGCTTGTGACACGTTAGTTTGTTGACTAACAACATGATTCTGCATGTGATTAAGTTTATGTGTGTGTTATTAATGATACTTTCCTCTTACTTCACTTGTAGTTTTGTTGTTAATCTCATGCTAAAGAAGCACCATTGTGTCTATTGAATGCATCTATGCAACATTTGGGTCTTGAGAGATGCTTGTTGGTTTGACAAATAGGTGAATTTTTTTGAATAATGTTGCTCTAATGCACCTACATGTGCTAGTTGTAACCACTTATCATGATCCTATTCTTCCACACAAAAAGCTAGAATTTCTTGATCACTCTATTTGTGAATACTTCTTGCCAATATTTGATATCTTTGTGATTTGACTACTTCCTCCTCCCTAGTATTGACTATTGGATTATTTGAACCATACATGAGAATGGGCACAAGCCTTTTAGCCTAGTCTGGAATTACTTCGAGATTGAACAGATAAGCATCTGACAATTCATCATGTATTCCTTGTGGGGCTTCTTGAGAGGTTAGTCGAGAAAGATGATTAGCCCAAAGGTGAGTCTTCCCTTTCCTGAATACCACTTCAAAATTACATTCCATTAGTAAGAAAAACCATCTTACTAGTCTACCCATGTTGCATGGCTTGTTCAATAGGTAGAGCAACACTTGGTGGTTCGTAAAGAACTTAAACTTGTTTTCTAGCAAATAATGTCTAAATCTCTTAACTGTGTAGACCACTCGTAAGCCCTCACTCTCAATAGTAGTGTAATTCATTTAAGTAGTGTTTAACTATGTACTTGCATATGCTATTGGAAGATCTATGTTCCCTTCCTCGGTTGGTTGTGCTAGCACATATCCAATTGCATTTATTGGACATGTCAAATTGCATAATTGCATAATTGCATAATTGCATAATTGAACATGTAAAGGCTCATTCCAATCTGGTGTGGTCAAAATCAAGGCTGAGCATAACTTCCATTTAAGTTCATTAAAAAGAAGTTTCACATGCCTCATTCCATTTGAAGTTAGTTGAGAGGTTGTATAGAGGTTTAGCAATAATATCGTACATGTGGATAAAACATCGGTAGTATCCACAATGTCCCATAAATGCCTATACTTCTTTGATTGTCTTAACTCTTGGCCATTCTTCTATTGCTCTTACTTTATCCACATCCATAGATATACTATTCTTTTATACGATGTGGCCTAAAATTTCACCTTGTCTAACCATGAAGGCAAATTTCTCTAGGTTTAGGCACACTTAATACTCTCTCCATTTATTGAAATTTTTCCTAAGTTTTCAGATGTGTGTTTGTCTTATGTGGGAATGGGCGCATAGCTTGTGCAGATAGACCTCTAAATTTTTCTTCAAAAAGCTCTTGAACACATGACACATTAAGTGTTGAAAGGTAGCAGATGCATTTGTGAGCCCAACAAGCATCACTCGGAATCCAAAGATACCCCACTTAGTGGCAAAAGCTATTTTATGTTGATCTTCAAGGCAATGGCTACTGGATTGTAACCTAAAAATCCATCAAGGAAGCTGTAAGTTTCCTTGCCTACTATACATTCAAGTAAATGCTCAGTGATTGGCAAACGATAGCTATTACTTATGGTTGCAACATTAACGTTCTTCAAGTTAATGCATATGCACAACTTCCCATTCTTCTTAGGGACTACTCCAATGGTGGACAACCATTATGTATGCTCTATTTTGTAGATGAATCCTACTTCAATCAAATGATCAATTTCTTCTTTTATTTTAGATGCATGGTTGTCGTTGTACGTGTAAGGCTTTTTCTTAGTTAGATTGGCCTCTAGTGTCATGGGGATCTGTTGCATAGAAAAGAGGCACAAAAGAGGAGCCCCAAAATTTTTAAATTTTCTTTTTCAAATTCTAGAAATTTCCCTCGAAGCTATGTAAATGCAATAGAGGAGTCCTCTAGATGCATGAACCCCAAATCCATGTAACATAATTCTTTTAAAATAGTAGGAACTTAGAGGTTAGTCAATAAAGTGCCGGTCTCACATGCGAAAGGAACATTTTTAGGGCACATGTATATAAGTCACTTTGTAACTCTTTGTAAAGACTTTTTACCATTGTGAAGAAGGAGGACTGAATTTCCGAATTTGCTTCTTCCCTACTGATTTTCATCTTCTCTATGACCTTTTGTGTGTGTGTGTGTGAAGCTTGGAATGTGTGTGTGTGAAGCTTGGAATGTGTGTGTAGGACTGTTGTCTACCCCTCCCCATCACTTTTGAACTACTGTAGTGTGTGTGTGAACCAATAAGATTTGTGGAGTGAGTGTAGGTGTTTCCCGCCATTCACTATTTTGGCCATAAGTTGAAGAGAAATTTTCAGATTCGAGTGAAAATAGCACGAAATAAATAGATGCGTCTCATCAGGAGCTTCGAAACGAACCCGCTATTGGCCATATTTAGAGTTCGGAGCTAGGAGAAACATTCGAATTTGTGCTTACTGCTATAAGTGGTATTGCAGCAGACATTTCTAGAGGTTCAGTGAGTTAGAGAGGTAGTTTAGTCTTTTCACATGCATTGTATCTGAGCCACTTAACTTTCCATCACGTGTGTACACGTCTTCATACACTTGGTTCATGTGGTTCTTCGGATTGATAATTAAACGTGTGTCAATCCACCCCTATACGCACTTGTGGGGCAAATGAGATTTAGTCTCTTTGACACAAGTCCCTAAGACTTCGTAACTTAGCTACACACATTTCTGGCAATGTTGCCGGGGAACAAACTCAACCAAGGTGCCTTCGTGATGGTTATAGCTCTGGAGTGAAGGAATCGTACTTGTAGAAGTGAATTCGTTTAGTGGCAAGTAGTCATACACTTCAACACTTGTTACTTCACATCCCTGAGGTGTGTGTGATGAGTTTTTAGGTTTAGAGTTAGGTGTGAGGAAGAGAAGGAAGAGTTAGGGTTAGGTTAAGGAGAGAAGTGGAGTAGGAGGAAGTTAGAATCACCAAGAAAAATCTCAAAAAATTGCCAAAATTAGCGTAGAGTAGGCTTCAACCATCACAAACTATAAAAACCATCGTTTGCCATACCAGTATCGTATCATGCAGTGTATAAGTATCGTATCATGCAAAGCACCAATATCATATCGCACACATTATTGGTATCGTATCGTCTATCTAGTATCGTATAATTGGTATTGTCAGTATCGTATCGTACAAAAATTCAGTATCATATCGTGCAAAGTTTCAGTATCGTATCGTCACTTGCACTAGTATTGTATCGCGAGATTTGTTGGTATCGTATTGTGCAACGCACAAGTGTCGTATCGTGTATGCTGGTGGTATCATATCACCTGACCCATTTGGTATTGTATCATGGTAAATTTTGGTATCGTATCGTGCTGAGCACTAGTATCGTATCGTGCAAAAGTGGTATCATATAGCGAGGAGTTTGGTATTGTATGGTTGACTGTTTTAGTATCGTATCGTCACGTGCAGAGGTATTGTATCATCCCATAGTCAGTATCGTATCGTGGTAATTCTTGGTATCGTATCGCCTCAAGTATTGGTATCGTATCGTGCTAAGAAAGACGGGTATCATATCGTCAGTGTGGTATCGCAAGAGTGGTATCACTCAAAACATATCAAGCCAGTTGAGGGAAAAATTAAAGGTAGTTGAGGAGCCAACTATGGGATAGTGGGGAACCAAGATAGCCCGAGGAGGGTGAATGAACTTGAGATTAGGACGGGTGCTAAGTAGTCGGAGAAGTGTTATTTCATCAGTAGGAAGTGTAACTCAGGTCAGTCATCACTCTATCTATACCCACACCTCTAGTGACTCAGAGGAAGAGATACCAATGGCTTCAGAAGACATGCAAGGTTTTGTCCCTAGGGGAAACTTCATGTCCACAGTAGAGGGGGAATATCGTACCTCTCTACAATATGTGTCCACTAATTCCTAGGAGATCCCCATCTACTTGGATGGTTTAAACAGATCAGTAGCCAGGATGGTGAATTCCACAGATTCAGCCATAGTGCCCAGACCTGTAGTCAAGTATGAAGGAGGAGTGTACATGGACAAGTTAGGTCACATCTACGTAGTAACAGAACACCCAAACCAGATCAACGAGAGAGGAGGAATAGAAGAACAAGGAAAATCAAGAAGACTAGACCCTGAAGAGTTAGTAACCACACCTAGAGGCAAATCAGTAGTGACTCGAGTCTTGAGAGGATATTTGATACCTCAAGATGATTACCTATTAGAGGTCTACTTGATCCATGGATTGGACTTATTGTTACAAACCGACTCACCCACACGCAGACGAGAAGAAAGCCCAATGACTTTCTATGAGTTAAAAGATCCTGAAGGGGAGTCCAGAGTCACGTACCTAGACAAGAACCAATATTGGCGAGTTGATGCAATAGATAGGGCTCAATTGAAGTATATGAGGTTACCTGTATTCCCTCCACAAGAGCAGGCAACTACCTCCCATAGTCCTTTTGGGACGCAACAAGAGCCATAGAATACAATGTCAAAACAGACGAGTCAGCGAAGTGTTCCTAACTGAACCCATGTGCAATTTACAATGCCAGGGCTGCAAGCACACAATCAAACTCAACCAGGACTAGGAAACCAACATTGGCCACTAGTGAGGCCAAGACCACCTCTACGAGTGCAGCCTGGAATGCCTCCAATTAGATCAGCAATTCCTGTAATGCCTAGACCACCCGAACCCATAAGAAGATTAAGACCAATTCAAGTGGCTAAGTGTATGAGAAATCATTATGACGGGATGGGAGAACCTTACAATCACATAGCCGAATTTAAACAAGTTCTACGGGCTGAGCAAGTGGATGATTTCTTTGTGTAGTATGAGTCCTTTGGACTTACTCTCACAGGAATGGCTTTGACGTGGTTTCAACCATTGGATCCCAGTCAATTTGGAGATATCGAGCAATTCTTTCAAAAACGCATTGGGGAATTCACCAAGAGAGGAATTGAACACAACTCTTCGTCTTTAATCCATAGCTTCAAACAAAATCCAAATGAAACAGTGAAAACATCTGCCATAAGGTTCAATCAATATGTCGATAGATGCCCAGTACAAAAAGACCCACGCAACAAAAAATGATATCACTATTCTTGGACAGGTTGACGAACGGGACCTTGAGAACCTTAGTCTATGTGAAGAGCCTGCAGACGTTGAGTGAATGTCTTCAAGAATGTATTGACCTAGAGGACAACCTAGCAGATGATCTCAAAAGTGCATGCAGTCCTACGAAATCGGAAGACAATAAAAGTCATCTAACTCCAGTAATGTGGAGGAGTTAGCGGAACTGGTAGCCAAGAAGTTAGGAGTTCACGGACAGCGGAACTACCAACATCCACCAATGAGAATACCCATGTTGCGAAGATGCAGCTTATGCAGAGGAGACCATCCTACTCACATGTGTGTAAGAGGAGGAACATGCTTGCCTCAAGCTTACCCATACAATAGGCAGAAACATCAAGGAACCGCTCTATATTGCCACATAGAGCAAAAATACATTAATCATACCACTCATAATTGTTCGTTCAGCAGGCAGACATGACCCTCAAATCAACCTCAGTATAGACCATATGGATACCCCTAGAGAGCCAGGAAGGGAGATTCCAAGATACAACCCCTATCCAGGACCACAAGGAGCACCTACGCCATATGAGCAAGGGCAATTTGCACAACCTCAGCCAGTATTAGGTCATCAACCACCATTTGCTCAAAACGTAGTACCAGTTAAATATGCTCAACCAGAGGAAAATTTGGAGAGAGCCATAGTACCTGCATCACCATTAGCCAGTACAGAATCAAGGAACCCAGGCTACAAGCAGACCCAAGGAGAATACTATCCCTATGACACCAGTATGATGGAGTACGAGCAAGTTTATGACCCACAATACTATGGTTATGAGGAATATGACAATGTCTATGGACCAGAGTTGGCAACACTAATGTACACAGCACCCAAGGCACCAACACCCATAAGACTACCCATCAGACCACCCATGTCAAAAGGACCATGCTATAGATGTGGAGGAGATCACTTTATAAGAGAATGCACTCGGCCATACAACCCACCAGCCCCTAGGATGTGGAAAGGGTATTGCAATGATTGTGGGAAAGAACACCTATTTAGAGACTCTCCAAAGAATCTCAATAAGCCTCATGACACCGCACCTATTAATGTAATAGAAGTAATTGAACCATCAGGAAGTGACAAGGAATACACAGTACCATTGAAAGCCATCATACGAGCACAAGCGAAAGGATAGGAAAGGAAACCAGTAGATTCGGAACAAGAAAAGAGTAAAACACTATAACCCAAAATACAAGTAGTGGAAGATTCGGAAGACCCACGGGAGAATATCCAAACAATGAAAAGCCATAAGTGGAAGGATAAGAGAGAAAAACTCAAGGAAAAATAAAAATAAGGAAGACAAGAAGGACACACGAGGCAATCAGAAACCTAAAGAACCTGAAATTCAGGAGGAAATTCCTATTACACCGTAGACACTAGAGCCAGACAAGTCAGGATCAATTCTAGCAGACCTGAGACCAGACGATTTAGACATGTGGTTAAAAGCTTACCAAGCTAGAATTGTGAATGGACCAAACGTGGAGCAGCATGAGAAACTTGACCCACAAGGGGAATTAGAAAAAGAGAGACTAGCGATATGTAGAAAACTCATAGAGGTGGCACAAGCCACTCTAGAAAAGACTATCCCAGTCCTCCCTGAGACGGGAATATCTAAGCATCAATACAATGATTGTCTTAAAACCAAGGACCAAAAACCAAAAGAGAGGTATGATAAGAAAGAACTACTGAATACCTAGGACAAATCCATGTCCATAGTCCCTGATTTAGAGGCTGATTGGCCAAGAGAGTTGTGGACTAGGATTCGAGAAGATCAATGGAAAAAGAATGGAGTTGCCGAATTAGATGTGGAAGACTATCAACCAATGCCAAACATGGAGGAAATATATGAAGAAGCTTCTAGGGTAGACCGAAATAGGGAGGAAGCATAGAGCATTTCCACCCTACCACTACATGGGAGAATATGAGAAGGAATCCATCATCTTCCGTGCTCCCACAGTACGAGGAAAAGAAAAGGATCCTTCATACAAGACCTCACACAACCTAGCAGAACTCAAAAAAACTAAAGTACGATATCAATTGACTGTGGAAGAATTACTTTGTGTCAAACTACAATTATGGAAACAATTATTGGGAAAGTTGAAGTTAGAGCAGGAGAAGAATGAAAAGGAAAGCAAGGAAACTAAAAAACCTTATGCTATACAAATTCCAGTGGATAAGGATGGAGAATTTAGTGAAGGAGATGAGGGCAACACATGTTTACCCGTCATGTACAATGGATACATGGCCAAGGCCATACTTGACACAAGAGCAAGAGTGGGCATCGCCACCAAAGAGATTTGGGAGAAATGGGGAAAGCAAGCCCTACGACCAACGCGTATGAAGCTTCAATTAGCAGATGCTCATGTCGAGAACCCCTGGGAATATTGGAAAAAAATTAGGTTGACCACTTGTGGAGTCGAGTTTGAGCATACATTAGCTATATGTCAATTTGGAAAGGCAAATAATTATGAAATGATATTAGGACGACCTTTCATGAGACAACTCAGGGTAGTACAAGACTGGGGAAGAGACTCATTATACCTTCAACATCAAGGAACCACCACAAAGATCAATTTGGATACATTTGCGTATAGGGACGTACCCCCATTACAATGGAATCCTGTACACAAGGAAGAGGATGATTTGTCTATCCATAGTGCCGGATCAAGTGATCAATCATGGATGCATGAGGATGCCCAATTATGGATGTGTAAGGAAGCAAAGAGAGAGGATAAAAAACATCAGCTATGGCCCATAGGACATCAAAATTATCGACCCATAGAGGACCCAATGTACATGCCTCAAGTTTTTCCAAATGAAGCATTCGAACCACACGGTTGGATGGAAATCCTAGCAACCTTGGACATATGTGTAAATGAAGTATTGACCATGAATGAATGTGTGGATGAAGAAGGCTATGACGTAAACTTTTACATGGTAGTCCTTCAGGAGGTAGAAGCTGGAGAAGTATTAGAAAAGGAATGGAAGGAAGAATATGAGAGCATAAAGATGGAAGTCGAGTTTGATTCAGAGGAATGCTATTTGGAAGTCATTCAAGCCAAGGAAATTAGCAATCGAAACAGCCCCTATAGTACCGAACCATGAGGAAACCATGAGTAAGACCGAACCAACCCCAAACCTATTTAAAGTTCCTGAACACTTCAAAAGATACGAAGTAGAGGAAAGGAAAATAGCCATTCAGATGCCTAAGAGAGAGGCAAGAGAAGGATAAGCTTATGACAACAAGGAACAAATGAAAAAAATCATAGTGACAGTAGAAAATGGAGAAGAAAGATGCACATACATAGGAAAGGATGTGTCATCTGAGGAGGAAGAAGAATTGATGAGAATTATTCAAGAATATAGAGACGTGTTTGCATGGACCTACAAAGACCTCAAAGGTGTGGAGCCCACCATTTGTTCTCATCGAATACCAATGACTCTTGATGCAAAACCATCAAAACAATGCCCATACACATATAATGATGTTTATGCAACAAAAATTAAAGAAGAGATAGACAAGCTATTAGCTGCTGGATTTATTTATGAGATAGAACATACCGAATGGGTGTTACCCTTAGCAGTTGTACCCAAAAAGAACGAGAAACTGAGTGTGCATTAATCTAAAGAAAGTCAATGCAGCTACGATCCGTGATAACTACCATTACCTATCACTGATCACCTCTTAGAAAGAGTCACAGAGAAGGAAGTCTATAGCTTCTTGGATGGATTCTCTGGATACAACCAAGTAGCTATTGCTACAGAGGACCAACATAAGACCGCATTCACTACTGAATGGGGAGTCTATGCTTTCAGAGTGATGCCTTTTGGACTCACTAACACCCCTGCTACCTTCCAACGGTTGATGTGTCATGTTTTCAAAGAATTCCTAAGGAAGAGTATGGAAGTATACGTAGATGACTTATGCACATACTCAAATCGGAGGCAAGAACATATTCTAAAATTGCGAAGAATATTTGAAAAATGACAAAGAGGGGGAGAGTGTTGCAGAGAAAAGAGGCACAAAAGAGGAGCCCCAAAATTTTCAAATTTTCTTTTTCAAATTCTAGAAATTTCCCTCGAAGCTATGTAAATGCACTAGAGTCGTCCTCTAGATGCATGAACCCCAAATCCATGTAACATAATTCTTGTAAAATAGTAGGAACTTAGAGGTTAGTCAATAAAGTGCATGTGTGAAAGGACCGTTTTTAGGGCACATGTGTAGAAGTCACTTTGTGACTCTTTGTAAAGACTTTTTGCCATTGTGAAGAAGGAGGACTGAAATTTCGAATTTGCTTCTTCCCTACTGATTTTCATCTTCTCATGACCTTTTGTGTGTGTGTGAAGCTTGGAATGTGTGTGTAGGACTATTATCTACCCCTTCCCATCACTTTTGAACCACTGTAGTGTGTGTGTGAACCAATACAAGTTGTGGAGTGAGTGTAGGTGTTTCCTGCCATTCATTGTTTTGGCCATAACTTGAAGAGCGTTTGTCAGATTCGAGTGAAATACAACAAATAGACGCATCTCGTCGAGAGCTTCAAAATGAACATGCTGTTGGCCATATTCCGAGTTCGGAGCTGGGAGAAACATTTGAATTTGTGCTTACTACTATAAGTGGTATCGCAACATACATTTCCAGAGGTTCAGTGAGTTGGAGAGGTAGTTTAGTCTTTTCACATGCA
Source organism: Ceratopteris richardii (assembly GCA_020310875.1). Classification (NCBI taxonomy): domain Eukaryota; kingdom Viridiplantae; phylum Streptophyta; class Polypodiopsida; order Polypodiales; family Pteridaceae; genus Ceratopteris; species Ceratopteris richardii. The sequence continues at coordinate 76,019,759 of CM035444.1, forward strand.
TTGTAGCTGAGCCACTTCACTTTCCATCATGTGTGCACACGTCTTCATACACTTGATTCATGTGGTTCTTTGGATTGATAATTAAACATGTGCCAATCCATAACTATACGTACTTGTGGGGCAAATGAGATTTAGTCTCTTTGACACAAGTCCCTAAGACTTCGTAACTTAGGTACACAGGATCCTGTGAGAAAAAATGTATGGCTCCACTCCTTTTTAAGTCCTTGTAGCTCCAAGAAAACATATCTCTATATTCTCTTAGTAATGCAATCAATTCTCACTCTTCTTCTTCACTTAATTCATGTCTTATATACATGCACCTTTCTTATCCTTCTTTAGACATGACCACAATCTTCTTAGTTTGTTCTCTGTTATCATAAGCTTCTCCTGTGAGGGCTTCCCTTTTAGGCATTTTCACCATGATTTTTCTATCCTTGACTTCATATTTCTTAAAATTTTCTGGCATTTCAAACAATGATTCTCCATCTTCTTCTTGTGTGCGAGACTTTCTTCACTCCTTGTTCTTCTCGAGCTTGGTCCTTGCTAGATTAGTTATCACCTCCTCTCTATTACACTCGACTTGATCATGAGTTTTGGCTTCTACAAAGTATAGATATTTGTCCTCTGAGAAGCAAAATGGGTCCATGATGATGGATTCTAAGTCCTTGTCACTTACTCATTCACTGCTTTGTCCATGGTGGCTAATATCTCTACCCAATCGTGAGGTTTGAAATCTTCATCTGGAATATCATAGGCACATAGGATGGGTGTTTGATTGATCTAGGGTGCAACACAACACCTAAGTTCTTGGCTTTTAGTCTCTTCTCCTCATTTGCTGCAACTTTGCACATCCATAAATGTGTGTCCTTGTGCAACCATGAAGGGTCTGGCCCTATGGATTGCACTAACTTCATGTCTTTGGGTGTTTTATGGATTGTATTCCATTATAATGGAGGTATATATCGATGGGAATGATCCTTGAGATTGACTTTGGTGGTTACCCCTAACTGTTGCAAGTACAAGGAATTGGTTCCCCAATCTTGCACTATTTGTAGCTGTCTAATGAATGGTCATCCTGAAATCATCTCATAGGCATGGTTCTTTACAAACTCACATATGGAAAAAGCGTGCTCAAAATCTACACCACGTGGTGAGGGTAATTCTTTCCAGCAAACCCAAAGGCTTCTCTATATTAACATCTTCCATTTGCAATTTCATTCTTGTGGGTCTCAGAGTTGGCTTGCCTCATCTCTTCCATAAAGAAGTAGTGGTGATGTCAACTCTTACTCCTAAATATAAAATTGCCTTGGTGATGTAGCATTGGTAGGAGATGGATAGATAGGTATTCCTCTCTTCTCCTTCGCTCACATCTCTGATCTTATCTATGGGTATCTCTAGCACCTTTCTTTTGCGATCTTTTCTAAGAGTAGGCATTATCAGCTTTTGGCAACTAGTTTGCTACATGCTTCCACAACTCAGATATGACTTTCAAAAACTCCTCCAAAGTGAGGTGACACTCCACTTTAGTGTTCTTTACTACATCCATGTTCATAGGGAGAACTAAATAATCAATTCTTATCAAGATGGTGGGAGTTCTCATTTGAGCAAATTTGATTCCCAAGGCCCAATGAAGTGAGGTAATTCCTATAGGGAATCAGATTCAAAATCCATTTGCTCGCTTGATTGCACCTCAACCTAGGTGGTTGAGCTCCTTGCTCTAGCCTCCGTCTCTCTTCTTGAATCTCTCTTAATAATCCTTGTGAATACTTGTGTATGGAGGGAGACATTCCATCTGCTATAGAATTGGGAACTTATGATATTATCAAAGAGGATTCTCCTGGTGGAAGGAGCCTTTTTAGGTTCTAAATGATTGGAATTTGACACCAGTTGTCCTAACCTCTCTAGCAATCCTTGAAAGTGAAAATTTGGCTTAAGTAGGTTACTCCAATCAACATATTGGGTTGCTTCGAAAATAGTCTGGGCTAGTTCAACTATTTTCATGTAGAGCTTGGTTCTTTCTACTTCTAAGTTTGATCTTGGATAAATCTTGTCCAATTCTATAGCATTGGGTCGCTCTCAACCTAGCTTGATAAGCTTTGAACATCATATCCAAGTCCTCGTGGATAGGCTCTACTAAAACAAATTCTAGCTTTGGAAACTAGGGAGCTTCTAATGATTCCTATGAAGTTAATTCTAGGATTTTTGCCATGGTCTCTTTTAAACTCCCTTCAAGTTCAGCTATTTTCATATTCCGTTTTCTCTTAATTCTCTCTTGTGAGCCTTTCCAATATTCTTTGTCTTCTTTCTACTAAACTCTTTGGCTTCACTATGTTTCTAGGGTTTTTCTTGGTTTACTTGTTGGGTTTGTTGTAAAGCATGGGCCCTAGTCACTGTCTGAATAGGTATGCCACTCTAGCACAATGGAAAGTACCAATGAGGAGATCCACCTCGTAAATGTCAATTCGTGGAGACATGAAGACTAGTATGATGACTATGAGCAAGTGAAGGCACAAGTGCATGATTGAGATGAAAGAACTTGGAGAAGCTTGTCGAAGGTAGAAAAGTGCGTTTCGAAGCGATGAAGTTTGGTCAAGCCAACCGGCACAAGACCAGCCCTTGAGCTTTTGGAGACTCAAATAGACCTTATAGGCATGCTATAAGTGCAAAGAAACATACTATGTACCTTGGAGCATCAATGAGAATGAGTCGATACAAAACAGATAGGTTCGCGGGTCGACTAGCTCAAAAAACTTATTATCTATGGAAGAGACAATTAACTTCAAATGCCCATAGCGACCAGCATGATTGCAATTAGAAAAAATCCTTTTATGGGAGTGATACACATAGGGTTGAGTGTATGGAATGCACAAAAGTATAAGGAATAAGCAAAATATGCTATAGGAATGAATGCGATATTCACCGGTGGTACTTCCTATTTTTCAGGAATACGCAGAGATTGACCCCAAGGCAGAAAAACTGAGATTTCTCCACATCTGCTGAACCACATGCTTTGAAAATTTACAGGCATAAACTAGACACTAATACCTTTCCAATGAGTCCTCTTTCACTCAATTTGGAGCTCTGAGGAGAGAGCAACAGCCTTTGCAAGATTACTGTTGGCGAAGAAGATGATGCGGAAAATTGAAGGAGCAAGACAATGATGGTCACAAGTGTATGTATATTGCTTCCATGTATTTTACAAGTGATTTCAAGCATTGAACCAACAATTCTGAGTGGTGTGGTTGGTCTTATCGCATATGGCACAAGGTTGAACATTCTGACCTTTGGATTTGTCTTGCTTTGGTCCTTTCTTCTTCCCTTTCCACTTGCTCTTGCTTGCGAAGTTGGCTTGGGAAGTCTCTTCTTCGTCTTCTTCCTTCTTCTTGCCTTTCTGCTTCTTATCCTTCTTATCTGCATATAGAGCACTAGTTGAATTACCATGATAAGAGTTACCTTCCTTTATGCTATTGTTGGCTTCTTGATTGAAGAGTTGTCCAAGAAAGATGTTGAAGTCTGGAGTTTGCACATCCATGATGAGATCGTAAGCCGTCGTGAAGGATTGCCATTGCTTATCACTTCGAATGCCGTTGAGAATTTGCCTCATGATGACCTCTTCTTCAATCAGCTCTCCAATGGATGCTAACTGATCCGCAACCTTCTTGAGCTTGGTAACAAACTCTGTGATGGTTTGTTTAGGTAACAGCGAGTCGTAACAAACGAGAACTATGTCGTAAAAAGAGAACACTCTCGTCAAAAATCAAGCAAATGGCAGCTTATGTTTGAGATTCCTTTATACCAGTATACATATATTACAAAAATGAGGTGAAAACATGTGATTTTTGACATTTTTTGTCATTTTCTCATAAAAAAAGAGCTCAAAATGTAGTCAAAATTTCACTATATAAGGCATTGACATGTCCCAAAATGTATATGATAAGACATTGACATGTCCAAAATCTATATGATAAGACATTGACATGTCTAAAATCTATATAAAGAATGTAGAACTGAATAGTTCTTATACAAAAATAACATTTTAGACATATTTTTAATGGGTGGATATCTGATTGTTATTCAAAATTGCTACAAAACATGGTTTCATTAACCAAACTACTTCGAGGCATTTACATAAGCACTAAAAATGTCTGAGAGCTTCAATGCAACTCACAACTTTGTCGATCTATGTCTACACCCTCATCATCTGATGCACTTGATTCAGTCTCATACTGTTGAGAGCTCTCTTCTTCTTCTTCTTCTATATCCACAAGAGCTCTATCTTCATCCACGTACATACCAAATTTTGCAGGATCATGCACAACTCTTCTTGTTTGCCTATGATTTCCTGTACCACATACATCTGGAAGCTTTTGTTTTATCATGTTGATGGTTGCTTTCCTCAAGTGACCTGTTTTTGTCAAGGAAAAATCATAAACAAGAATATCTACATCATCCATTTTAAGAGTGGATGTGCTTCGAATATTCTTTTTCTTTTTTGAACCTGTTCGTTTAGTATCACACACCATTTCTAAGTTATATTTACCTGTGAATGCATTACTACTTTTAGTGTAATACCAATGCACCATCAAAGCCTCTATTCTTCTCTGATCAATATCTTTAGTTATCTCTAAAACCTTTGCAATCCAAAATGGTCTGGTAGCCTCATCACCATTAGCAAGTACTGCAATAAGTGTTCCAACATTTATCTCTATTAAATTTCCTTGCCATCTTGCTTCTGCCTGTTTTGTCATCCTTGGGCCTACATAAATATTTCTTTCTGGTGGATGTATAAAACTTTGAAGTGCATCTGCATTACATGCTTGGGCCACATTCACGGATCTTTGTGTACAAAAATCCCATGTGAATGGAACATCAACTGGCCAGTGATCTGCAATTGTATACTGTATAATCTCTTCTTGATGATTGAAAAAGTCCTCCCACCAAGATACATCTTGATCTCCAGCATATTTTTTTGCACGCTCAATATGTCTCTTCTTTTCAATGAGTGCATGCATCCAGCTTTTACTTTGATCAACCACATTTCCACATCTTTCTGTATTGTTTTTATCTTCATATGGTGATTGTTCTGCACCATACACTGTTACAGTAGACAAATTAGGCACCTGCAATAAGAATCTGCATCCCTCTTTAGGCTCCCACCCAAGAGAAGATGAATACTGCTTTGCAAATAAAAGGGTTATTTCATCAACCCTCCTCATCAAGAATACATGGTTGAAACTAATATTGTGCAATGGAGCCAAAACCTTAGCACTGTTATCAAGGCCCATTGAGCAAAAGTGCTTAAAGTCATAAATCTGTGTGAGGTGTTGAACTTCTGGTTTTGGAGTATATGCTTCTGAAATCAGCTCAGATAAAATCGGAAGAGTAAAAGCATTGTCACGTGCCAACTTCTTAGAGAAAGTACTGAACATTTGATTAATGTGATCATGAGTGTGGCCAACCAGAAGGAAATTTACCTTAACCTTCTGAAATACCCGTTTTTCAACAAGCATGCTTAAATATCCAAAGACTGTAGAATTTTTATTCTCTCTTGCAGTATTATCTAGTTGCAAATATAGAGTTGGTGGCAAAAGACCCTTCCATGATTGCAAAACACGATGAATGACAGTAACTGTAAGGTTTGGATCATTATGCACATTCGGATATGTGAAGAAAACCTTGGACATTACAGTTCCATTGTATACCAAAGCACCAACCAAATGCATTTGCACAAGGACTTCATCTCCAATGTCCTTAGGGATGCGATAAAAATGTGGCAAACAAGTTTTTTTTTTATCCATACCATCGATCAACAAACACATATAACGCTCCGGATTTTTGAGTGCTTTACTTCGATGATGAATTGCTTTCTTTCTCTCTAAAGCTTGACTCTCATGATGGTTGTTAAGAAGGTTTTTAAAATTATTCTTTTCCTGTGGTGTTGTAGCCCCTTTTGCCATGTTTTTCAAAGTGGCGCAAACTGAACATTCACCCATTCTAACTTTACGAGGAATAGAAACATTGTTAAACTCTTCCTTCCATAATCGAGTAAAGTGACGATACAACACATACTTCTCATTTCTATTTTCCATGTCTTCTCTATATATTTGAAATACCTCTCGACGAGTAAAGTTATCTGACAAGTGCAACCTTCCAGTTGTAGGCATAACCTCACAATGCAAGCTAAAATAGTTCATCATCCAATTCATTGCATGACGTCCAACAGATCTTTTGGTCCCAACATGGAACGTATCCAAAATGAGATCCCCATTCAAAAGCCCTTGTTGAACCCTATGTATTCTAAAATTTCCCACACCCATTGCAATTTTAAATGCAGCCCTACGGCATCGCATCCCTTGACTAAAGAAATATTCAAAACCAACACGCGTTACTGACATGTTATCCTCAATCATTTGCATGCAAGAAACAAGGTATATATCCTGCCTTTCACTATCTAAATGGAGGAGTTTTTCTCTTAGGTGCTTTAGTTTCTTCATTCCTAAATTGTACAAACATTTCAAACCACAACAATGCTTCACAATATCCAATGCAATCTGTCTATCTGAAGTAAGAAATTTAAATCTTTTTTGACTTACTTCACGAGGCCTTCTTTTAAATCGTAGATTGAGCTTGCTTTGCTTTTCCGTTGCTCCACATGCACTTGAGTCAGAAGGGAGATCAATGGTTGGATCAGATGGGAGATCAAGAGGTGCATTTGGTTGAGCAACATTGCACTATGAATTGGATAACTTAAATGACTCAACAGAAAACATGGAATCATCAGCACGTTCTAAATCATAGGGATCATCACTTCTGTGGAAAGGGTCAACTGAGGACAATGAATCCGAAACTGTATCAATATGAGCAGAGGAAGTTGATGCCCAAGCATCCACTGAAAAGATTGAGCTCATCTTCACTAAGTTCACAGATGACTGAAGATGAATGACCTTTTTAAATAAGTAGAAATCCGAGATCAAGTGAAGATGTCACATCAAATGTCACATCAAGAAGATATGAAATCAAAAGTTTATTAAAGTACATTAAATAACATTAAACATCAAATCACTTAATTACTCAAATATACACTAATAAGGGAACCAAATATTTGATTCACTTTTGAAATGAGAAACACAGTTGGTTTCTAACTAGATATGAGTCATTGAGTCTTAGCATTGTGATTGAATCAAAATATATCCAAGTTGAGTTCCAACTGGATTATATATTAAAATTGTTTGGAGTAGTGCCATTGAAGACTATACAAGAAGAAATTTTACCTTTGGTTAAGATTTCAAGGATTAGTTTTTATTGTGGTCTTGGCTAGATCTCAAAGAGGTAGATGAAAGTATATTAAAAAAGAATTATGTGTAAAAGAGGTACACGGAATGTTTATTCATACATTGATTTTCCATTTCAACAATGTGTTACAAGATAAATGTGAATATGAACTAAAGTGAGGAGGATAACACTATAAAGATGTCATTAATCTCCCATATTCAATACAACTTAGACTTGATTTTCTCCCAAGCAAGAGATTCTAAGAAAAAATTTCTACATGAGATTAGACATCCTCATGTACATACCATACTCTTGCCATTGAAGTGTAATTTCCATGCAAATGTATATAAATAGTTGCAAGGTTCTTTACTTGAATGTTTATTCATACATTGATTTTCCATCTCAACAATGTGTTACAAGATAAATGTGAATATGAACTAAAGTGAGGAGGATAACACTATAAAGATGTCATTAATCTCCCATATTCAACACAACTTAGACTTGATTTTCTCCCAAGCAAGAGATTCTAAGAAAAAATTTCTACATGAGATTAGATATCCTCATGTACATACCATACTCTTGCCATTGAAGTGTAATTTCCATGCAAATGTATATAAATAGTTGCAAGGTTCTATGAATATTTCATTAAAGTGGCTCTAGAATAGCCTATTTGTGTGGGTGGTATTCCCTGGTTAGATAAGTTGACAGATATAGTTAGCAACTGGACTCATTCAGTTAGATCCAGTTAGTCTCTGGTTCAAGTTACCCAATTGCCTATAAATAGCAGAGGAGGAGATCATTCTCATTTTCAAAATCCACGAGCAAGAGAGAGCAACAGAGCACAGTCAGCCATGGAGCACAGAGCTCAGCATACCAGCAAGGGAACTCTGATGGAGAAGAAGAATGTTGGCAAGAGTACCAAGAGGTAGACAAAATCATACCATAAAAAAAGATTCCTAAAAGATTCCCTTTGTATGTTTGTGTAAAGAGTCTGCTTTCTAGGTTTTTATTTTTCTTAGCTCTAAAAATATAGATCCAATGAGGGTACAACTCGATGCCTGGCATCGACTTTTAGGTGTAAGTCAATGCCAGGCATCGACTTGAGGCTGCAAGTCGATGCAAGGCATCGACTTGAGGCCTCAAGTCGATGCCAGGCATCGACTTTTCGGTGTAAGTCGATGCCTGGCATCGACTTACACGTAAGAGTCGATGCCAGGCATCGACTTTGTGTGCAAGTCGATGCCAGGCATCGACTTGAGGCTGCAAGTCGATGCCAGACATCGAGTTTTCCGTGCAAGTCGATGCCTGGCATCGACTTACACCTAAAAGTCGATGCCAGGCATTGACTTGCCTGGCATCGAAGTTGGCCTGAAAGTCGATGCCAAGCATCGACTTTAGGGTGCAAAGTCGATGCCTGGCATCGACTTTTGGGTTCAAGTCGATGCTAGGCATCGACTTTTAGGTTCGAGTCAATGCTAGACATCGACTTTTGAGTGCAAGTCGATGCCAGGCATCGACTTTGTGTGCAAGTCGATGCCCGGCATCGACTTGAGGGTGCAAGTCGATGCCAAGCATCGACTTGGGGGTGCAAGTTGATGCCTGGCATCGACTTGCACACAAAGTCGATGCCTGGCATCGACTTGCACTTAAAAGTCGATGCCTGGCATCGACTTGAACCTAAAAGTCGATGCCTAGCATCGACTTGGGCCTTTGAAAACCACATTTACGTATGAGCTGATATTTCCAAGCGCCTTCAGGGATGCGGAGTCCAAGAGTGAGAGGCCCTTCAAGAAGCTGAGAGTCACCATGGGCTCTGGTGATCAGCAACGTGACAAAGGCATTGGTCACCACGCAAAACCTAAAAAAATTATTGCATCCTTATCCTCTGAGAAGGCCAACAACCCGCTAGGAATATCCTCTGGTGGACAGAGTAGCATCAAAATTCTTGAGGATGATACAACTATGAAGGATAGGTCGAGGGACGCAGAGGTCTTAAGGACAGATCGTCCACTGCGGGACATGACAAATCTGGAGTGGTGCCTTCAGTATGTTGAAGAAAAGAATGCAGTCCTTCTTGTGTTCGCAGGGGCATATGGGAGAGGAAAGATCACGACAACACAAGGTTTTCAGTATGGCCTTGTGTACAAACTGGATTATGAAGATGAGGATTCTGACAAGCTCCTTTTCTTGGTAGAGACATCGAAAGGTTTAAGAAATGTTATATGCAAGATGGATTTCTTGTGCCCAGAGTGCTGTGTTCCAGATGGGCTAGCTGAGATATGCAGGGACTCAGTGAATCTTATCAAGGACTTGATGCCATGGATCCAGGGCAACATCATGCCAACACAACAGAAGATGAAAACCCCTGTAAAGGCAAGGGGTAAGCAGAGCGTGCAGAAAAAGTTCCAAAAGAAAAAGAAGAGAATTTCAGAAGAGGAGTCTTCTGACTCAAGCTCTAGCTCTGAGGATATAATTGTTGCACCTGGTGGAGAGCTTGCCTCGGGTGTTCTTGGTACTGAGCAGAACAAGATGAGGGAGGACATAGCTAGAAGAAAAGTTGTGAAGAAGGGGCAGTTGTTCCACCTGCCAATCAATATCATCCACATGCCACCAATAGATCCAGCCACAGGGAGGAGGCCCCTTGAGATCAGGGAGCCACACCATTTGCACGTGCAGAATCTTAAGAAGAAAATGAAAATAAATCCTCATGCTACTGTTGTGCCATTCCTTGTCATTGTGGATCCGAATGAGTGCAGCTCTGTGGACGAGTTCAATGAGGGTTTGTTTGAGGATTATACTTATTATGTGATTGGAGGCTCACATTCTGCAGAGGCCCGTAGACAGCTAGTGAAGGAGCACCCTACCACATTTTTCTTTAGGTATGCAGAGTGTAAGATATATGCTGGTCTTACAACTGAGGAAGCCAAGCTTCTTGCTTGGGATCACAACAATGACAATGACTACAGGCAAAAAAATATCCTCCATAGAGAGAATTCGGTTCTTCCACCATGAATATGAAGATTGTCTTGTGAAGGAAGCTGGAAGAATACATCCCAATCTACGAAAGCAATGCCTTATTGAGGTTGGAATTGCACTGGATGAGAATAGAAAGTCTGATGCTTTGAGGAAATATGATCCATGGTTTCAACTGGCATTCAGATCAGGTGAGATCTGGGATCTACAGGATAAAATTTTCACAATGTGGGAGAACAAGGAGGTCAAGGGCCAGAGGCAACGAAAGTCGAGGCCAGACCCACAGGTTGATCTGAAGGGAAAGGGAAGGAAAGTTGACCTCTCAATTGAAGAGGCTCTTGAGGACATGAAGCTGACACCATGGAGGACCCTTCAAGGAATCAAGGATGATACATTGATTATATCAACTTTGTCAAGGGTAATCTCCAAGGAGTTAAGCCTGGAGGAGATGGTGACTGAGCTCAATAAGTATGTATGTTATTCTCATATCCTTTTTCCCTCCTCCCATGTTTCCGATCTAACCTAGTCTCTTTTTTATTTCTGTGACTGTAGTCATAAAGTATACATGAAGATTCAGGAGGTGATGATGAAGAGGCTGGGTTGCTTTTCTTGGACAGAGGTCCAAGCAGACTATCCAACCACATCATCCTACAAAGCTTTATCAGAATATTTCATCCTGTTTCGTGATTGGGTAGGTTCTCTTTCTGAGGTTGTGCCTGGTTTGCCATTAGGTTAGATGCCTATGCCAGGCTTTTAGTATGAATTCGATGCTTGGCATCGACCTGCAGCCAAAAGTCGATGCCTGGCATCGACTTGGGGGCATAAGTCGATGCCTGGCATCGACTTGCAGCATAAGTCGATGCCTGGCATCGACCTCGTGGCATAAGTCGATGCCAGGCATCGACTTTCAGTAGAAAGTCGATGCCTGGCATCTACCCACACATGAAATCGATGCCATGCATCGGTTCCTTATGTTCTGTTTGCTGTATTGAAGAGCTCATTTAATTGTCTTTCCACTTTTTTCTACAGAAACCAAAGAAAAGTAAGTCTGCAGAGCTACTAGATGATTGCCCCCCTGCATTCCTGGCTCACATTCAAAGAGCAAGGCATGAGAAATCTAGACTGAAATCCAAGGAGATGGATTTTGATGATGAACCTGACCTGAAATGTTTCTCCAATCCCCTAGACCCCCTTAGGCCTGTATATTACAATGTATTCTGTAGTGATGTAAATAATATTTGTTCTGTTGTGCCTAGAAAACATTTCTCCCTTCTCATAGCAGACATACCCTATGGATTTAGGATGTTGGGATCAGTTAATGATGATGAACCCTTCAAACACCCTCAGATTCGGAAGATGGTCACTGATTTTGCAGAGTTGACTATGTCTCCTCTTTGGAGGATAGTAATTTTCCATAGCAGAGACCAGTCTTTCTCTGTTTCAACTGCTCTGAAGGCAAGATGTCATGCTGTGGAGTGCCTCACGTGGTAAGTAATCTTCTTTCTATCTCCATGGCTTTTTAATGATGCTCTCTGACTCATAGTTCTTGTTTGCAGGGTGAAGACAAACGTAAATCACACTCCTTTGCATAGTTTTGTGAGCTCCACTGAATGCATTACAGTTGGCTATTATGATGAAGTAAGCAAAAGGAGAGTCAGGGAGCATTGCAATGAGAATGGGATCTCAAATGTGCTCATGTTCCCAGTCGTTACCAAGAAACTTCGTCATGTAGCTGCGGACATGACATTGGTTAACCCCTATCAGAAGCCACAAAAACTCATAATGAGATTGCTTCAGCTATTCTCCAATGATGATGACTGGGTCCTAGACCTTTTTTCGGGCATAAGTAATTTCAATTTTCACAATTTTCATTAGTCATGGTTGATTGACGCCTCTAAGTGGTTTTCTGCTGTTTCAGGAACGACTCTGGCTTGCTCCTTAAAGATGTTCAGGCACTGCATAGCTGTGGACAAGGATGATGCTCAAGTGAGCTTCATTAGAATGAGAATCAATGGGCTGAATGAATGCCCAGATGAAGACCAAGAGGTTGGAAGGAAGCACATTGCAGACACGGAGAGATTCCAACCGGCTTCAAGGGAGCCTGTTCCCCCACTTGCAGATGAACCGGGGGACATGGCTGACCTTGAAGAGCCAATCTTGGAGCAAGAGAGGCAGGATATGTGTTCTAATGTTCCAGAGGATCCCAATATCCTTGAGCCTGAGGAAAGCTATGATCAACTTCTATTGTAGATTCATATTACTCTTGTAGAACACATGAAATGTAAAAAATCATTTTAATAGAAATATAATGTCGAGTTCTGCTTCCACTTTGTGTTCAGCTTGATTTATCTTGAGCATTTCTCTGATCATGTGTGAATGTTTCTTAGTATAATTTTGTTCATTATTATCTTCTCTTGGGAATGCTTTTGTGAAATGTATTTTATATTCTGTGAATATGGCCAGGCATTCAATGAGGATCTTAACCATACAAAGGGGATGATCTTAATTGCCTTGTTAAAATGTTCCGATTTTTGCAACACATGTACTCTAATTTTCGAGTAACTTTTAATCAGCTATAATATGTGCTTGTTGAGGTTATAGATGTAATGAAGGAGCTTCCCGAACTCTTACTTGTACCTTCAACTCTAATCTATTGTCAAAGATCATGATGTGGGATTCTTGATCATGCTGAACAACTAGTTTTCATGGCAACAAGAATTTTATTATATCTATCTTGACTACTTGGGATATGAGATCAAGCTTCTAGTGACAATATTTACAAGCAAGAACAAGTGGTGCTTTCTGGATATTGTAAAATGTCCACTTTATTGCTTGATATAATGGTCTTTAGGTAAAAAGGAATAGAGAACATGTCTTTGTTCTCCTTTGTTGTGACTCAGTGTTAGGTGTCTTCTTCATTTGGTTGAACTCGTTCCACAGATGATTCTTTCTTGCTTTGGTACTAGCAGAAAAGAAAGTATCCAGGGCATCCCAAGTCCCTTGAGATGTCTTGCATCCTCTAATATGTGGTAATAAAAAGTCAGAGATAGAGTTTAGTATGTACGACCTTGCTTGAGCATCCCTTGCGCACCAAAGTGTGAGCTTATCTGTCTCCTCTTGTGTAGGTCCTCCTTTGGATCTTGGAATAGGCATAGGTTCATCACCTGCTACAATTCCATAAAGATTTCTACCTTGCAAATAGGCCTCCATTCTGATTTGCCAAGCCGCGTAGTTGTGTCGATCAAGCTTCTTGATCATTGAGGGAAAGCCGTCACCCATCTTGAACTAGCTCTGATACCACTAAAAGAACTTGGAGAAGCTTGTCGAAGGTAGAAAAGTGTGTTTCGAAGCGATGAAGTTTGGTCAAGCCAACCGGCACAAGACCAGCCCTTGAGCTTTTGGAGACTCAAATAGACCTTATAGGCATGCTATAAGTGCAAAGAAACATACTATGTACCTTGGATCATCAAGGAGAATGAGTTGATACAAAACAGATAGGTTCGCGGGTCGACTAGCTCAAAAAACTTACTATCTATGGAAGAGATAATGAACTTCAAATGCCCATAGCGACCAGCGTGATTACAATTAGAAAAAATCCTTTTATGGGAGTGATAAACATAGGGTTGAGTGTATGGAATGCTCAAAAGTATAAGGAATAAGCAAAATATGCTATAGGAATGAATGCGACATTCACCGGTGGTACTTCCTATTTTTCAGGAATACGTAGAGATTGACCCCGAGGCAGAAAAACTGAGATTTCTCCAAATCTGCTGAACCACATGCTTTGAAAATTTACAGGAATAAATTAGACACTAATATCTTTCCAATGAGTCCTCTTGCACTCAATTTCGAGCTCGGAGGAGAGAGCAGCAGCCTCTGCAAGATTACTATTGGCGAAGAAGATGATGCGGAAAATTGAAGGAGCAAGACAATGATGGTCACAAGTGTATGTATATTGCTTCCATGTATTTTACAAGTGATTTCAAGTCTTTATATAGACTCTAGGAGTGTTCCACGAGTTTTACAAGTTGAATTTGAATTCAAATGAAGGTGGGAATGGTTGTTGGAGGGAATCAATTCACTTTCCTACAATCTAGGAAAAGTGAAGATCTTGATTGATCTACTTTTAGGTGACTTGATTTGCTTGATTGAATGCAACTTCAACCACCACAAATTCGTGGGATTTGGGCTCTATATTTGTACCTTTACATGCGTACAACTCAAGGCTTTTACAATGGTAAATGAGCCATCAAAATATTCTCAAAAAATACAATAAATGAGCATATGAAAAAGAACTCTCCAACGGATATTCTTTCGACGCGATGGGCTTTGATGTAGATCAAATCCACCTCAAGCATAGTGTAAGCTTGATGTTCCAACATGAGAAGCACACAAGCATGCACACACATACACACACATGCACATAAGGAAAGAACAAAAAGCAGAACACTGGAGTTCTTTATATTACTCAAAAAGTCTCTTACAATTTCTCAAAACTCTAACAAGCTCACCTGAAAAATGAGCTCTCTAGCTCTTTTTATAGTTTTTGGCCCTGTCCAGACCTAGTGTTTAGCCTCGTTAAAAATTAGGTTCCAGAGCTTATTTGAGGGCTCAAATAAAGTCTAAAAATTATGAAAAATGATGTGTAGGTGCTTCTAGTACTCCTCAAGCTCGAGGACTCCTCGACTTGAACAAAATGGAGTCTAATATGCCAAAAATGATATTTAAAATATTTGGGTAGTGATGAAAATCACTATTGGTTGGAGATAATTTATGAAAAAATTGATTAGGCCTTATTGTCGGGTTGTGTCTGACTGCTCTCTTGTGCTTGATTACTCTCCTCATTTCTTGTAGGTCAACACACCCCCCTCTGTAGCATCTGTCGCCCCTAACAAACCTCTATAGTATTGGATGATGTTTGTGGCCAGTTCATGTTTGCGTATTCGTAATCCCTTTGCCAGATCAAACTAGAGTGCATCCCAATCAATGGCAAGATACTGGGTTGAGGTGTCATGTAGTACTTTGAGTACATGGTTTGATTACATGCAAATAAGTGTAGGAGATGTGTCGTTTTCGATGCAAACACCTATGAGTGATATTCCAAGTGTAGATGACTCAAATGTTTGGGGTAGTGCTCATGTCATACACTAAATCGTAGTTTTTATTGGTGAAGCCCAGTAGAGCTACTTGTGGGGATTCTATATTGTGAAAAGTTTTGAGCACGATCTGTTGAAAGTTTTTCAAGCTCAAGAGTGTGGGAACATGCCCCAAATTGAACCTTCCACATCATCCACAATCAAAGGAGGCCGATTTCCACGAGTTGGAGGCATCCAATTATGCCCATAATGGAAAGAAGTTGATTAGAGAAGATTTAGCTCACCTCTTGATGTGATTGGACCTCACTTTTGACATGTATATGCTTTTGATTGGTTAAAGAGGTTAGTATGTGGTCTTTAAAACCTCTAATGATTTGTATTATGATTTAGAGTCGTGGAAATACGTGCCCAAGCTGCCCCCTTGCTTAAGCACACCCCCTATTAGCTGTTCTCTCCATATTTTGCAGAAATTTCACTTTTACACACTCTATCTATCTAGATGTTTTTGGCAGACCCCCCGATCTTGTAATTATTGTTTCTCCTTCATCCGGAATCCATTTGCAATGATTTTTGTCTTGTTGAAAAGCTTATAAGTTCTACTTTGTCTAGTATAAATCTCAGGTTCAGTGCCTGCACGTGTGCAGAGAAATGTCCAGAACAGTGTCTATCTAGTTAGCTCATAGTCTGTGAAGAGATCAAGTTATCTGTTTTGTTGCAGCTGGTTGAGGCATCATCCAGTATCCAAATGGAGTGATTTTACTCTCATTTGAAAGCTCTTAAAGTCTAGCTTATGCCTGCAAAATTTCATTTTCAGTCTCTGCATATACTCAGAGAAACTCAAAAAACCCTATGTCTGAACAATTTCAGGATCCTAGGAGGGTTCATTTGCTTTTGTTGTGCACATAGGAGTGTTTATCCTCCAACAGTGGTATCAGAGCTATAAGTGGAGTATCAAAGAGAGAAGAAGGAGCTACTGAAGTGAAGTAAAGACTTCATCAAAGTTTGAAGGAAGGTGTTGGAGATAGACGTCTGCGGAAGCACGCGAACAGCACAAGGAAGAAGAAGAAGCTTGGAGCACAAACACACAATACTGAATGTATTACTAGAGAATGTACAAAGATTAGTAGCCCATTAGGGCAATAGGCGTATATACAAGCCGGGGGAAAAAAACCTCCTAAAGAGGGAAAAAAGTGCCCCGGCGGTCCTAGAGTGTTCACACACATCACTACCTAAATATATCAACAAATCCCCCCTGGGAGTGATGCGGTGAACAAGGAGCTGGCACTCATGTATAAGGAAGTGCCAAGCTATGTGGAAATCACTCCACAAAAGGAAGTAAGCCCAAAGCTTTGCGGAAAGCTTCAAACTTCTCGCTAGGCAAAGCCTTCGTGAAAAGGTCTGCAATGTTCTCCTGTGTGGGCACATATGCCAAGCTAATCTCCCCAGCAGAGAACCTCTCCCTGACATAGTGATAATGCACCTCAATGTGCTTAGTGCGAGCATGGAACACAGGGTTCCACACAACTGCCAATGCGCTCTGACTGTCAGTGAAGATGGTGGTGGCAGAAGACTGGCCAACACCCAAATTAGCCATAAGGCGTCTGAGCCACACACACTCAACAGTCGCTGTGAAAGCTGCCCTATACTCAGCCTCACAACTAGAAGTGGCCACAGTAGGCTGCTTCTTGCTCAACCAAGATATACATGAGGTACCAAGCATGAAGCAAAAACCACTGGTGGACACACGTGTCATAGCAACCAACCCAATCTGAGTCAGAAAAAGCATGCAAATCTGGCGGTAGTGATCCCCCCTTGGGATAAAACAACCCAAGTAGCCTAGTACCACTCAAGTAGCGAAAGATGCGCTTAACCGCTTTCCAATGCGTGACTCTTGGGCAATGCATAAACCTCCTCATCTGTGAGACATCAAACTGAATATCTGGCCGAGTAATGCATAAGTAAATCAAGCATCCAACAACCTGCTGATAGAGAACAACATCAAATGCATCTCCAGCATCATGAAGACTCAATTGTAAACCTGTCTCCATAGGAGTGGCAATAGGCTTACAGTCTTCAAGGCCAAAACATTGCAATAATGTGTCAATATATTTCGTTTGACACAAAGCCATTCCACCATCAACGTGCATAAATTGAATGCCCAAATAGTGATGCAAATGCCCCAAATCAGACATCTCAAATGAGGCATGCAAATCAGCCTTAAAATCAGCAATATGTGTCTCAATAGGACTAGTGAGCAGCATGTCATCAACATAGACAACAATGATCAGAAGCACATCATTAGCACGTTTAACATACAAGGTGCTTTCAGTTGGACTGTTCTCAAAACCATGTGCAATCAGATAGGCATGTATCTTCTCATACCAAGCGCGTGGTGCTTGCTTTAAACCATATAATGACTTCTTTAACCTGCAAACCTGGTTTTCATGTCCTTTCTGCACAAAGCCACGGGGCTGAAAAACATACACTTCTTCATGCAAGTCACCATTCAGAAATGCTGTTTTAATGTCCAATTGATGTACATTCCAACCATGATGGGCTGCAAGTGCACAAATGCTCCGAACAGTAGTCATACGGCATGTAGGTGCAAAGGTCTCATCAAAATCAATGCCTCTTTCTTGTGCATAACCCTTTGCAACAAGCCTAGCCTTATACCTGTCAACTGTACCATCAGGTTTACGCTTCACCTTGTATACCCACTTAGTGCCAATGGCCTTCTTGCCAGGAGGCAAGTCACATAAAGACCATGTACCATTTTTCATTATAGCATCATATTTAGATTGCATAGCAGCCATCCAATTTTCTGAATTTTATGCTTCATCAAAAGAAATAGGCTCATTCTCATCACAGAGACTAGATGCAGCCATAGCATAGCAATCTGATGCAAAGGAGGCACTATGAGAGCCTGAACGAGTACGATATGACAAAGGTGCATCTAATTTGCTGTCACGCAAAGTCTGCACCAGCCATTTGGGCATAGTTTTTGCCTGCTCAATATCAGCTCTCTCATCAACAAGTGCATCATGTAAATCTGCATCATAATGGAATGATCTGCATCATCATATGAAACCTGTAAAGGCTGAGAAGTTGCCTCATTAGGACCAGCACTAGCCTGTCCACCTGTAAAAAGAGGCATCAAAGTATCATACATGTCTTTGGAGCTAACAGATGTCTCCTTAGTACATGAAAGCAATGGCTGAATAGCATCTTCCACAAAGACAACATCACGGCTAACCAGAATGCATTTAGTCTGTGGATGATACAGACGATAGCCTTTACTTTCAGAACTGTACCCAACAAAAATACATTTTACTGCCTTATCATCCAATTTTCTGCGATGTTGTTCAGGCACTAATGCATATGCCAAACAACCAAAAACACGGAGATGATCAACAGATGGCTTGCGGTCATGCCAAGCCTCATATGGAGTGATAAACTTCAACGCTTTAGTGGGACACCTGTTCAGTACATATGCTGCACACATGACAACCTCAAGCCAGAAACTATGTGGTAAAGCCTGACTTTTGACCATGCACCTCGCCATTTCCATGAGTGACCTGTTCTTTCGTTCAGCAACTCCATTCTGTTGAGGTGTATACGGCACTGTACATTGGTGTTTTATCCCACGTTCAGCGAGAAATGCATTAAAATGTGAAGACATATATTCCCCCCCTCGATCAGAACGGAGGGTGCATTTTACATGCTGACAGATTTTCAGCCAGAACCAAAAACTGTTTGAAGCACATGAACACTTCGGACTTTGCTTTGAGTGGATATACCCATGCATGTCTGGAAAAATCATCAATGAAAGTCACAAAGTAAAGGTAATTTCCAAAAGAGGGTGTCTGCATAGGACCACAGACATCACTATGTACAAGCTGCAATTTCTGCGTAGCCCGAACTGAACCATCTTTTGGAAAGGAAGAACGCTGCATTTTGCCCAAAATACAGCCTTCACAAACATGTTTTCCAGGAGCCTCAAGTTTGGGCAAAGAGGACACCATTTTAGATTTCTGCAGGCGTAGCAAACTAGCAAAATTCAGATGACCAAAGCGTGCATGCCAAAGCTTTGCATCTGACATAGCCTGAGAATCATGAACTGCACATGCCGAATCATTCACAGATCTTTCATAGTCTATGAGCTGATGCCAGAAGCAATAATCACATCACCATTTGAGAGATCATGGACTGTACACCTGTCATCAAGGAATTTCACAACCAAGCCAATCTTGGCTAATGCAGAAATTGATAACAGGTTCTTTTTGATCCCTGGCACAAATAAAGCATCTGACAAAGTGAAAGAACTACCATCAGCAGCAGTCAGAATGATCTTACCAACTCCCATAACAAGATAAGAGGAGTTATTGGTGCATGTGACAGTATTCCCTATAGGGGCAGGCTCGAGTGAAGAGAAGAAACTGCGCTGCGAGGTAATATGTTTGGTCGCCCCACTGTCAAAGTACCAAACATCTGAGTCTACTGGAGACATGCACTGATCATGAGAAGATGGGTCAAAACTGCAGACAGTAGTAAACGCCCATTCTTCTTCCTGCACAAGATTTGCAGACTCTGTTTTTGGTGTAGAGGCCTCTGCAACAACCATTCCAGCCTCTTTCTTCTTTGCCTCTTTAGCAGCCAGTTTTGGACAGTTCTTTATAATATGATCATTTCCTTTACAGTACTTGCAGAACAATTTCTGCTTTTCTGATTTCTTCTCATCTTTATCCTCGTTCTTCGATTGTGCAACATTTGCAGATTTCTGCTTACTAGTAGAAGAGCTCCATTTTCCTTTGCCCTTCTGACTAGCCAGGAAAGCTTGATCTGCAACACGCATAATGGACCTGTTCTGCCTGGACTGATCTTCCTGCAACAGAACAGAGATTAATTCCTCAAATGACAAGGCATTCGGATTGCCTTTCATCATCAACCGAAGAGTAGAGGCAAAACTCTGATATGAATCAGGAAGACCATTCAGAACAGTCTGCACAAGTGAGCTATCTGGTATAACCTCATCAGCAGAAATCAATTGTTCCTTCAGGTCTTTGATCTTTGTAAGAAAACTGTCCATAGAATCACCTTCATTCATGTGCTCACTCTCCAACTGTTTTCGGAGGTAAGCAACACGAGCCTCATTCCTAGCCTGGTACGAAGTGGTAAGTGTATCCCAAGCATCCTTTGCTGTTCTGCAAGAGCGAATGTGAGGAATAATGGCACGTTTGATAGACAAAGCTATCAATGCATGTGCCTGGGCATCTCTGCCATCCCAACGAATCTGCTCTGCAGTAGGTGCAACAGAAACAGCAGCACGAACAGGAATCTGTGGAATATCATCTTCGACACCATCTTCATCAGCTCCAGCACCTCCAACACCTATATTTGTAGTACCTGTAGTCGCAGGTGTAACAGGACATCTTTCAACACCCTGCACAATGTTCCACAGTCCTTTTGCAACCAGTACATGTCGCATCATATAAGCCCATAATGGGTAGTTGGTACCATCCAACTTATCCTCAATAGCCAACATACGGAATACATCACTGCTTTCAGCCATGGCCGGTGACTAAAATACCTTGATGCAGAAAATTGACTGTATCTCAAAAAGTTGAACGGAATTGCCCAGACGAGTTCTGCTAGACCTGTAGCAGACTTCGAGACGCTTAAACTGGCGAACAGAAACTAGTATATACCTTTGGCACAAAAGGACGAAATAGCCTGCACAAGCGCTGCGATAGTGCGTTCGGAGGCCGAAACGAGCTCAGATCGCGATTTCGGCACCACAAAGCGAAGCCGTTTTGATCTCGGAAACACCCTGAGTATGCTCACCAAATTTCGTGCGAATCTGAGACTGCAAACGGAGGAGTGTCGACGGTGCCCTAGAAGAAGCGACGACCTGCTCTGATACCAATTGTTGGAGATAGACGTCTGTGGAAGCACGCGAACAGCACAAGGAAGAAGAAGAAGCTTGGAGCACAAACACACAACACTGAATGTATTACTAGAGAATGTACAAAGATTAGTAGCCCATTAGGGCAATAGGCGTATATACAAGCCGGGGGAAAAAAACCTCCTAAAGAGGGAAAAAAGTGCCCCGGCGGTCCTAGAGTGTTCACACACATCACTACCTAAATATATCAACAGAAGGAAGCAAAGAACGGGCACATCAACAACAAGGGGAAGCAAATACATCATCAAATGAAAGACGAAGCTTCATCAAGAGGAGTAGCTCTTTTTTTTGAGGTAAAAGACATCCTTTTCAACTTCATTGCATCAAGGGGGAGGTTCAAAAGAGTTAGGAGGCACCATGGCTGATCTCAATGCTCAGATTGAGAAGCTCGAAAAAGGAAACTACCAACCGTGGCGATTTAAAATAAGTAATTTTTTGATGGGGAAAGGTTTGTGGGGACTTGTGAGTGGTGGAGAGCCAAAACCCTACATAGATGAGGTAAATCCAACCAATGACCAGAGAAGAGCAGTAAGAGAGTGGGATGAAAGGGACAAAAGGGTCATTTTCATTTTATCTCAGCATATTAGCAACTCTATGGTAGGGCATATTCAAGATTTGGATACATCGAAGAAGGTGTGGGAGTGCTTGGAGAGATTGTATTCAACCTCCACAAAAGCTAGAAAAATTCAGCTCAAGAATGAGCTAAATAATCTTAGGAAAAGCCCCTCTCAAGGTGCTAATGATTACATATTAAAGGTTAAAGAGCTTGCAGATGCACTCGGGTCAATCGGTTGTGCCCTAGATGATGACGATCTTGTCACCCACACCCTAAATGGACTTAGGGATGATGAAAAATGGAGGGCTTTCACAACTTCAGTGTATGTAAGGGACTCTCTTCCTGATTTTGATCAACTAATCACTCTCATGGTGATAGAGGAGATGAACCTTGGTGGTCATAATGCCAAGGATAGCCAAGGGCAATTGTTGTATGCAGGTAGAGGAAGAGGAAGACACAACCGAGGTGCTACAAGAGGAAGAGGAAGATATCAAAGCAACCAAGGAGGTCAAGGACAACAAGAAAATGCAGGTAAAAGAGGTGGAAGAGCCACAAATAGAGGAAGAGGTGGAAGATTTGGTGGAAGAGGACTTTAGACTGATCCTTCTTCTTTCTGTCACTCAGATTCACTCTTCTACAACCTATTAGGTCACACATCTCATATACATTCAGATTCCTATCCATACATCTGAATATGTTTGTTACATTTGTACATTCACTCATCCATCTATTTTTGTTCACATAGAGTGGTTGAGAGTTTTGCTCCCACATTGTACATTGAACATTGGTATATAGGATAGGGTGAGTAAGCAGTGGCTTACGTAACACTTTGAACATGTTGTCTAATCTTTCTCTATCTTTGTCTCATCATTTGTATGATCAAATGTGGTATGTTCATGTTTTGTCAATATTGGAAGATTGCTAGATTCTATGTTGTATATGCTGGACCTATGGAACTTGGACCTGTGGTATTAGTAATGGGCCTACTAAATTTCCAACATTTGGTATCAAAGCTTTAGGGTTTTGATATCATATTTTTATTTTCAAGGCTCACAAGTACTCAGGTTCTCAGGTTCCTAGATTCCTAAGGTTACAACATATAATTTAAGAGCATCTTCTAACATTTGATATTTGACATACACACTTAATCTAGATGAGTAGAGATTTGAGAATTAGACACTTCAGTCACATGTTTATTCATCAATGTGGAGTATGAAGTTGATGATCTGTTAGCAACCGAATACTTCTGTAAAGTATGTACAAAAGTATTGTTCGAAGACCAAGACTTGATGAAGAGAAGGCTACTTCAAACTCAAGGAAGAACAATGGTTTGGAGAAAATGAAGGAATCAGATCAACATCAAATCACAGGTATCAGTTTCTACTATCAGATTATCATTTGAAGGTCATACCTTAGAAGAGCAATTATGAAGAGATTTGAAGGATTCAAGGAGTGCTTTTATAACGCTTTCATTTTTTGAAAGTTAAAAGCATTAACTACATCAAAACAGTTTTGATAGATCTCTTTCATGGCAAGAAAGCTCATATAAGAAGACAAGTGCAGTTTTGTGTTCAACCAATCTTGTGTTGTAAGTTGGTTGGAAAGTTTTTATCTAGATACAAAATGTGATCTAGGTATCTAGAGAGGTAACTCTAGAAAGGTAATTCATCATTAAGACAAATGCTTGGTGAATTCAGTCATATCAATCATTTGAAGCAAAATTTTGATTTAGGAGGTATGAGGAGATGGTAAAACATGATTCTATGTTCACTTCCATTTGTATACCATGTTTGTTTTGTCTCTTACCCTTAGCATTAGAGGAAGAGAAAAATTTCATTTGAAGAAGTCAAGAGTGCTTGCTATTTCAAAATGAAGAAAACAAAAGGTATGGAAGAGAAGTTTGAAGATGTTGACATCATGGAAGAAAGATTCAGAAGAAGAAAGTCCATCATTTCCAAAAGAAAAGTAAGACTTCCTTTTCTCTCATATTTTCCATATACTTTTCCTATTTTATCCTCTACATCCAAAGAAAAGTCTACGAGAATATCTTGTGTGAAGATAGTCTAAAGAAGAAACAATTTCTTGTTTTGCATTATACTTGGTCATGATTTAGTAGATTTGACAAAGAATTGCATTGAGAGAAAGAAAAGCAGCAGATTTTGAAGACAACTTGTATATTTTGACTCATATGTATGAGTTATACATATGTTGAAGATTTTGAGCAGGTAGCTATATATTCTCACAAAGAATTCTTGGAGTGTCAATACAGAGCTACTTGATATATGACAAGTTGCAGAGAAGTATATTTCTTCTTTATCTAAATCTTGTGGTAAAAGAGTTTTTTGTAGCAGATGTTGAAGACTTGGGTTGAGGTTTTGTGTTTGGAAAAGTTACCTCATATTTAGTATTTTCAGAAAACTTCATAAAATTCAGATTTTTGATGTACTAGTTAGTTGAAGAATCTACTTTCTATGTTAGTCTAGATTTTTGGATACATGCTTGTATTAAAAAAGGTGTTCCATCACATCCTATCACTTGATTGAGAAGTGGAGTTAACCAAAAGAAAGTCAAGTAGATACTATCAGATTTCACCCGGGTAGAATATGAAGATTTGAAGTATCAACTTGCAGCTTTTGGAGTTCTCAAGGTGAGAAGTTTGTCCACTTATGTTTCAAGTAGGAGTTGCAGATTCTTGGGAAGGATTTGTTTGAAGAAATTTTTACAACTTTATGTGAGAAACATGGACACTTAGAGACATTCAGGTAGCAAATCAAACATTTAG
Organism: Ceratopteris richardii; assembly: GCA_020310875.1. Taxonomy (NCBI): domain Eukaryota; kingdom Viridiplantae; phylum Streptophyta; class Polypodiopsida; order Polypodiales; family Pteridaceae; genus Ceratopteris; species Ceratopteris richardii. The sequence continues at coordinate 76,044,400 of CM035444.1, forward strand.
TCATGAAGGTTGATGAGAGCACATTCTAGATAGATCTTGTATGATCTTGAGTATTTATGAGCCAATTGTCTATCCTTTGTTTGAAAAGTTCTTAGCATTGGAAGAAGTAAGTCAAAGACTCAGATTCTATCAGATTTGTGTTGCAGAGAGATAGAAGAAAATACTTGTTATGTTGCAGAAGGTTATGAATCCTAAAATACTTTCAACAAGGTTTTGTTATGTTAAGATTAGCTAACCTTATTCTACAATATGGGAAGCTCAAGAGTTACAATGAAAGCTATTGGCAACCACAGATTTATGAAGGAAGACGTTCTAGATTTCATAAAGTCTGATATATTTGAAGGATTTTGGATATTAGTGTTAAATCATCGAGGGGGTGATGAAACATGAAGACTTTTTTTTAGCCATATGTGAAAGAATGCAGAGTCATACCTATGAGAATTCTAGGTATTCCTATATCAGCAAAAGTATGTTGAGAAAGCTTTCGTAAGGTAAATGCAAATATGTGAATCCTAGTGTATGTTTTCAAGTTTGAGAAGACAAGAGATAGCAAGTTCAGAGTCAGTACTTGCTACATTTGTTGTCAAGCAGTGATTGCTTGATGTGTACACTGTTGGATATCTAGTTTGCATATTTTCTCAAGTATTATGGTTCATATTAAGCAAGTTTAGGTGTTTGAAATTTGAAGGAAAGGCAAATTCAGTTTTGAAAAAGACTTTTGAAGAAAAGATTTGAAGGTCAATTTTGGGAGTACAAGTTTGAAGATTATGAAGTTTGTAGATTGTAGCTTAAGCGTAAGCACCACCTCCTTTACTTGTCAATCCGCAGAGACGTGAGGACTGGTATGAAGACCACGAGCAAGTGAAGGCACAAGTGCATGAGTGAAAGCACACAAACATGCACACACATACACACACACGTGCACAAGGTAAGATCAAAGAGAGGAACAATGGAAAGCTTCGATTGCAAAAGAGTTCTCTTACAAAAGCTCTATTCTCTAACAAGCTAACCTCAAAAATGAGCTCTCTAGCTCTTTTTATAGTTTTTTGACTAGTTTTGGCCCTGTCCAGACCTAGTGTCCGGCCTAGTTAAAAATTAGGTTCCAGCGCTTATTTGAGGGCTCAAATGGAGTCTAAAAATTATGAAAATTGGTAGGATGATAGTTCTAATACTCCTCAAGCTCAAGGACTCCTTGGCTTGAACAAAATGGAGTTACAAAAATAGAAAATGGTATTTACAATGGTTTTTAGTGATGAAAATCACTATTTTTGTAGGGAATTCTTGTGAAAATTTGACATACACTTCTTAGAGCTCCCTACTTGCTCCCTTTCCTTGTGTGTCAACCTTTCTGATGTGCTTCCATGCTTTTTCCTTGACTTTGAGCTTCAACACTCCCCCCCTCTCGAGTCTGTCGTCCCTGACAGACCCTTGTTGTGGTGATTGTTCCAAGTAGTGCCTTGAGAGGGAGCGTCCCTTCTGTATGAACAAAAGTCGTCTGACTTCGAGATGAGGCAGGGTTGGTTGTCTGGTTCTGCATCTATCACTGCGAGTCTTTGCAAGTTGTAGTCTCTTGGTATGTGCTTCTTCCTTGGATTCCAGCATGACTCTGTTGTTGTGAGCCGTCGTTGATGTCTTCTAGAGCTTCCAAAATGGATGTTCATAGTAGTCATGCCAATTACTCATAACCCATAATGGATGATGGGTAAGTGTGTTCGTGCATGGGTTAAGGAAAACATGTGCCTTGTGCACGGCCTTGGAATGTATCCCTATGCATGCTTACTTGGAAAATGCATTGGAAGAATTATGGTGTAAAAATTGGAGATCTTCAGCTAAGTGCTCAAGGGTATGCTGACGAAGAGGTTGCCTAAACTATCATGTTTATGGTGTTGCCAAAGTAAAGATACTTACCATGGTGAAGGTTCGATCGATGTTTATCTCTTCGTGTTGTACACCGGGCATTTGTGATGGAACATTGTCGATGAATGTCCGTGTTGATGGTCCACTGATGAAAATTTATGAGTGCCTGGTCCTGTCTCCTCTTTTCAAGGCAACATTTGCCAAATACTGAGAACTGAATTTCTTCATATTCCTTGGCAAACAACATTGGGTAACTACACCAAGCTTAGTTTCGCATATTCTCTTTGGCTCACCATACGCAGGAGTCTTCTCATCCAGTATACATACAAAGATTTGCAGGGTACTAGAACTACTCCTTGTAGATATCTCCCTGGATGCTCTCGTACATGAAGTAGTTAGGCATCACTCAAGTTGCGAACCTTCAAGCTCTTCACTCCTACCCTGGTAAGAGAAAATCATAGTTGTGGACTTTGGCACATATCCATGTGATATTTTGGGGCTTTTGAGTTGACATCTAGGCCTAGTCGCCTTAACTTATTTCGCCTTATGTGCTCTCTAGCCTCTGCTTGTGCTTCTTCTCTCACCCTTAACTCCTCTTCTTTTCGCTTCTTAGCAGTGTTGAGTCTCGTAAGCATATCCTCAGTAAGAGGTTCTTGATATAGCTTGACTCTACATCCACTAATATAGTTTGGCAAGATATCTCCTTCTAGAGTGGCCAACTGAACTGCACCACTAGTAGAAATTCTATTAATGATCATGGGTCCATATCCTCTTTTTTCCAACTTACGGGCATGTTGTTTTAGTGTATAAACCAACACTAGATCTCCCTCTTTCAATCCCTTATCCTTGATGTGTGCATCAAAGTATGCCTTTTGCCTTTTCTTTGCAGCATAGATGCCTGCTGTCGCGTGTAGCCTTGTCTCACCTAAGCGTTCTAGATCAAAGATCCTAGAGGACAATTCATGTCCATTCCACTCATGCTCTTGTGCTACCTTTAAAGCTGGGATTAGGAAATCCAATGGTAGCACAACATTCTGTCCGAAGAACATCTGAAATGGGGTGGCATTGAGTACCGTTTTGTAGGCAACTCGATAAGCCCAAACAGCATGATGAAGTTGTTTGTCCCAATCAGAGCGTTTATTATTTACCAGTTTTGTCAATACGTTACAGAGGATCTTATTGTTACTCTCTGCTTGTCCGTTAGCTTGTGGGTGATAAGGGGCGGACTTCTTATGTATCACCAAGAATTCTTGGAGAAGATTTTCAATAACCTCATTCAAGAAGTGTGTGCCTCTATCGCTCACTAACTCTATTGGTAACCCGTATCTCGTGAACACATTCTCGAATAAGAACTTAGCCGTAGTCTGAGCATCATTCTTTGTTGTGGCTTTCACTTTGACCCACTTTGTAAGGTAATCTGTGGTTACAATAATATACTTTGCATGGGAGTTTCTAGCCGGGGGGTTAATAGGACCTATGAAGTCTATGCCCCACTTCAAAAATGCACGCCCTCCCATCATTGGTCTCAAAGGCATCTCGTCTTTTCTAACTGGATATTGTGCACGTTGGCATGTGTCACATTTCTTCACATAGGTATGAGCATCCATATGAAGAATGGGCCACCAAAGTCCTGAGAATAGAATGGTCTTGATTACTCGATCATGACCGAAGTGTCCACCTGCAACACCGCTGTGTGCAGTTTCTAAGACTTTTAAATAGTCTGATTCATGAACGCACAGTCTTAAGTAACCATCTTTGCCTCTTCAGTATAGGTTGTCTCCTACTAAGGCATAGCCTTGAGCCTCTTGCTCCATGCTTCGTCTTCTTGCTAGACTAGCCTCTTTGGGTAATCTTCCCGATCTCATAAACTCTACCAATGGAGCACTCCAATCTGGAATTAATGATACTTGATAAAGGGTCGCATGCTCCACTGGTGGTCTCTCTCTGCACATTGGACAATTCTTAATCCACTCATGTATTTCTTTTTCCATGCTAGGCCAATACACTCCCAAACGTTTCAGATTTTGTAATGTGCGCTGTTTAGAATAATGATTTCCTAGCAATCCTTCATGAGCTTGTTGCAACCAACTACTATGTTCATCGTCCTCAACACAACAAGCTAATACACCCTCAGTGCCTTGTTTGTACATGCTTCTTGCCAATATGTGGTATTTTTGTAATTTTATAATTTCTTCTTGCGGTGTTTTCACATTCTTATTTGCAGGGTCGAAGGATAGGACTGGTACCAACTTATTTGCCCATTTGGGAACAACTTCCAAATTGAACAGATAAGCATCAGGTAGTTCATCAGACACTCCTTGCGGTGACTCTCTTGAAGTAATGCGAGAAAGGTGATCTGCCCGAAGGTGGGTTCTACCTTTCCTGACAACAACTTCAAAGTCATATTCCATTAGTAAGAGGAACCATCTTACTAAGCATCCAGTATTGCAAGGTTTATTGACCAAATATAACAAAGCTTGATGATCAATGAAAAACTTGAATTTATTGGCCAATAAATAGTGCCTAAACTTCTTGACAGCATATACCATGCCTAAGCCTTCTCGCTCGGTTGTGGTATGATTTCTTTCAGCTGGGTTTAGTTGTCTACTAGCATATGCTATGGGCAAATCTAAATTTCCTTCACCTGTGGGTTGTGCTAGCACACATCCTATGGCGTGATTGGATGCATCCACATGGACATGGAATGGTTTATTCCAATCAGGAGTGGTCAGTATTGGTGCTGTGCACAAACGTTTCTTTAGTTCATTGAAAGAATTCTCGCATTCGTCATTCCACTCAAAATTAGACAACAAGGCATAAAGGGGTCTAGCTATGATCGCATACATGTGGATAAACCTACGGTAATATCCACAATGACCCATAAACGCTTGTACCTCCTTAACATTCCTTGGCCTTGGCAGCTCCGCTATGGCTCGTACCTTATCTTCATCTGTTGAGATTCCATTCTTAGAAACAATGTGACCCAAGATTTTACCTTGACGCACCATGAACACACACTTTTCTTGGTTCAGACACACTCGATATTCTCTACACTTGTTGAAGATTAGTCTGAGCTCAGGGATGTGAAATCTTATTTCTTGGGAATGAGCACATAAATCATCCATATACACTTCTAAGCTCTTCCGCAAGAACTCTTTGAAGACATGACACATGAGCCTTTGGAATGTTGCAGGTGCATTGGTGAGCCCAAATGGCATCACACGAAATGCAAAGATTCCCCACTCTGTGGCAAAAGCTGTTTTGTGTTGATCTTCTGGGGCAATGCCTACTTGATTGTAACCAGAAAATCCATCAAGGAAGCTATAAACTTCCTTGCCTGCAACACGCTCCAATAGGTGTTCTGTGATTGGAAGTGGATAACTATCTCTGATCGTAGCGGCATTAACTTTTTTAAGGTTAATACACACTCGCAACTTCCTGTTCTTCTTGGGCACCACTACAATGGGGGACACCCATTCAGTATGCTCAATCTCATAGATAAATCCAGCTTCAATCAGCCTATCAATTTCTTCTTTTATCTTGGCTGCATAAGTGTCATTATATGTGTAGGGCTTCTGTTTGATGGGCTTGCCATCAGCGGTCATGGGAATTGTATGAGAGCAAATTCTTGGATCTACCCCTTTCAAGTCTCTATAGTGCCACGCAAACACATCCCTATATTCCCTTAATAGAGCTACAAGCTCCATTTCTTCTCTTGCACTTAGGTCATCTCCTATATATGTGCATCTCTCCTCGTTCTCTTCAATGGTCACTACAATCTTCTTGGTCTTTTCTTTATTATCATATGATTCTCCTATGATGGCCTCTCTCTTAGGCATTCGTACCAAAATTTTGCGGTCGTCAACTTCATATTTCTTGAAGTTTTCTGGTACTTCAAACAATGATTCCTCCTCTTCTTGTTCCACTCCTTTTCTTTTCTTTTTCTTCTGACTACTCTCACTTCCATCCTTTGAATTTACCGTTTTAATACTTGTGAGAGGTTCTTCTTCTTTCTGGGTGAACACTCCTATATCTTCTAGATAGTGCTGCTCTGAGTTAAAGCAACTATCCATCACAATAGACTCGAGATCATCGTCATTCTCTTCTTCTTCTATGACATCACTAGGGTCACATTCTTCTAGCAAGGGCTGACACATGAACACTGAAATATCATAGCCCTCCTCATCACAATGAGGTGTCCATTGTTCTTCATTGACAGCAATATCCATGGTGGCTAAGATTTTTGGCCAGCCATGAGGTTCAAATTCCTCATCTGGAAAGATCATCGGTGTGTAGGCTGGGTCTTTCACTAGTCTATCTCCTAGCGAAGTTCCTTCTTTTCTTGCCTTTAAACATTTTTCCTCTTCCTTTGCGACCTTGCATATCCACAAATGAGTATCTTCATGCAACCATGATGGATCTGGTGAACTTTCAGAATGCACAGAGATGGAATCTTCTTTTGCTTTGTGGATAGGATTCCATTGTAGGGGTGGTACATCTCTGAAAGAGTAATCCTTCAAATTGACCTTGGTGGTGACCCCTAAGTGTTGCAAGTACAAGGAGTTGGTTCCCCAATCCTGTACTATTTGCAATTGTCGTAGGAAGGGTCTTCCTAGGATAATCTCATAAACATTATTTTTCTCAAAGTCACATATAGCAAATGTGTGCTCAAACTCTACACCACAAGTGGTTAGAGTTATCCCTTCGAGCAATCCTAGAGGTCTTTCAAAATGGCCGTCAGCCATTTGAAGCTTCATTCTAGTTGGTCTTAATGTGGGTTTGCCCCATTGCTTCCACAAAGAGGTGGTCGCAATAGCAACACCCGCACCTGAATCTATGATTGCTTTGGTTGTGTAACCTTGGTAGGTGATTGGAAGATAAGTATTACCTTCTTCACCCTCACACATGTCTCCTATTTTATCGAGAGGTATCTCTGGAACTTTTTGCTTAGAGCCTATTTTTGGCATATTGGAATCAAGTTCTGGGACCTGATCCTTCACATGATTCCACAACTCGGGTTTTGCTTTGAGCAGCTCTTCTACAGTGAGATGACACTGAACCTTAGTGTTCTTCACGACATCAGTGTTCCTTGGGACCACTGAGTCTTCATGTCTGACCAGTATTGTGGGAGCTTTGATCTGAAGAGATTCAGATTCCCAAGGGCCTGGAAATTGAGGCAGTTCTTCTAAGGTATTAGATTCAAAATCTAACCTTATCGTCTTCTTGTTGTTCTGCTTCATCTCCGTAAATAGATGGAATGTCTTGGGGAAATTGATCATGAAGGTCATCAATCTCATGAATAGGAGGGAAATTACCCTTCTCCTTGGCCCATTTCTCCTCTTGTATTTGCCGCAAGAACTCTTGAGAGTGCTCCTGAATTGAAGGAGGCATTCCAACATCCGTGGAATTAGGAACATAAGCTCCCATTGGTGGTGAGCTTCCTCTTTCAATAACTGGTTGAGCATGTGGAGGTAAAGAAACTTGTGGTTTGTTTACCAATTGCTCTAATCTTTCTAGTAAGCCCTGGAAATGCAAGTCTGGTTTGACAGAGTTTGTTTGATTGAACTTTTGACTAGTCTCGAGTATAGCTTGGACTTGTTCTACCATTTTCATGCACATTTTCATCCGTTCAATCTCTAAGTCTGCTCTAGGGTAACTCTTGTCTAGGTTTGCAATTGTAGGCCCTTCTTGAAGTCGAGCCTGGTATGCCTTGAACATCATGTCCAAGCCTTCTGGGGTTGGATCTACAAGAACAGACCCTGGTTGTGGCCTTTTTACAATGGGTGGTGGGGTGGGATGAGGTGGAGTGGATGGAGTTTCGGCATGCGAGGGGTTTTGAGATGCAATGTCTTCCATTTTTGTTTTTGCGTCTTTTAAGCTTTCTTCTAGTTCCGATAACTTTTTATTCCACTTGCGATTAGCCTTCTCTCTGGTATCTTTCCATGTCCTTGTTTTCCTCTTACTCGGTTCTCCCGATTCACTCGACTGTGATTGCTATACTGCTTTATCCTGTTTTATGCTTGTGCTCTAGTAACCGCTTGTATAGGAGCCACATTACTGCAACTTGAACTCGAATCTGCCACTAAGCCTACCACATTAATGGGTGTAATCTTGGGTGCACTAGAGGGGTTTCTTGGACAATCTCTGGGGAGATGGTCTTTGCCACAATCAGGACAAAAAGCCTGTATGGTGATAGCATGTCCTTGACTCGGAGATGGTGGGCGGGGACAATCACGAAGGAAATGGTTGCCCTGACATCTGAAACATGGTCCTCTAGGGGCTTGTGGTCTTACTTGTCTCAATTGGGGCCTAGGGTTAGCATTTGTGTACATGACATTGGAGTATTCAAGCTCCCAATTTTGCTCCATAGGTGGTGCCTCATATTGATACGAGTAAATCTCACTATGTTCAGGTGACTCTGTGTAATAAGCATGTGGACTACCTTCATGAGAGTAGTCTGAACTATGAGCATGAGAGTCATTCTCTGAGATCAGTGGGGTTAGTGGCACCAATGCTCTATTTGGATTTTTCTCTCCCACAGCATACTTGACTGGAATCACGTTGGCAGGAGCTTGTGGTTGGTTTCCCAATACTGATTGTGGCCTATATTGTGCCTGATATTGCTGTTGTGGTCGATAATATGGCTGTTGGTATTGGTTCTGATACCTACCTTGTTGGTAAGGTTGCTGATAAGTTTGTCTAACAGCCTGTCTATTGTAGGGACAATCTTGAGCCGTGTGGTTTGTGTATTTTCTCTCAATAGTGCAATATGGAGCATTCCTTTCTCTAATGTTTTGTTTTGCATTGGGCATACGTTAGCCATGTGGTCCCCTCCGCAGGTATAACATTGGTTCAATGAGGTGACTCTTTGTGTTTGTCTATTTTGGACTCCCAGCTTCTTGGCAACTTGCTCAGCTATCTCATCTATTTCCGTGGAGATTCTCGAAGTATGACTAGTAGAACTATCAGAACCTTGATAGAGTTTGGATAGTCCTAACTCCTCACCCAAGTTGTCTTCTATGTCAATGCAGGTCCGCACACACTCTTCTATGCTTCTAGGCTCTTTCAAGTACACATGATCGTAACTTGGTGCTTAGTAAGCCATCTAAGAACAAAGCCACTTGTTTGCCTGGTGTGGGTAACTCTGGAGCAGGGCATCTTTCTAGGTACTGTCTGAACCTTCTACCTGCTAGTCGCACTGTTTCTTGGGGTGTCTGCTTGAAACTGTGGATCAAAGATGAGGTGTTATGCCTGATACCACTCTTGGAAAATTCTACAATGAATTCGTCTAGCAGCTGACCTATATCACGATAGTTGCGACTACTCAATGGTTGAAACCAAGCCAAGGCAGTGCCCTTAAGAGTCAAACCAAATGCCTCGTACTGGGTGAACAAATCCTCAACCTGTTCAGCTCTTAACACTTGTTTGAACTCGACCACATGATCATAAGGATCTCCTGACCCGTCAAAATAATTCTTCATTGCCTTGATCACTTGAGTGGGTCTAAGGGTTCTTGTGTACTATCGGGGCCTAGGCAATGGAAAATCATGTTCATCTTTTTGTTGCCTATGTGCTTGATGTCTCTCTCTTTCAGGTCTTTCATTTTCCAATCCTGCTCTGTTTCTTCCCATAGTGTGTGCAAAAATTACCTCTCTATTTCTTTCTCTTTGGGCTTCATGAGCTTGGGATGATCCTACTCCTTGGAGGCCATGGGAAACATTGGATCTTGATGGAGGGAAAATCAATTCACTCTTCCAAGTATATGCATGTCTATCATGTTCTGTTACCAAGAAAATTTTCTCTAACGTGTTATCCAGGTAGACAACTTTGCCTGGTATCTCTGGATCCTTAAACTCGTAGATGATGACTATGCCCAATTGGCTAGGTTGATCTGGCTTGAACCTCCAAAATGCTTCCTCTATTTCTCTATTCAGGAATAGTTCTATGCTTTTGTTATCTTGAGGAATCCAATCTGGAGTGATCAATCTGGTCAAAACTGACTTGCCCCTAGGAGTCTGGGGTCCTTGTCCTACATTTCCTTGTTCTAGGTCTCCTATCTCATTCTCAGGAATGATATTTCCAAACTCATCAGTCCTATCTGGTAGGTTGGTGACCACATACATGGTTCCTTCCTTATCAATGTATGAACCCTCTTCGAACTTGACCACTGGGTGTTCAAGTCCAAAGGGTTGATCCGGATTTTTGAGTTGGACCACTGATCACCTCAGGCCATCCTCATAGATGCGAGCACCTAATCGGTTGGTCCGAATATATTCCAATTGTGTTTTATAGGGACCTTTTGGTGTTTGTAGATGGGCAGTTCCTGAGCCACCTGCTGGTTTCCCCATGCTAAAAGACATTTCTGAGTCACTTGTGTCAGAGTTTAGTATGTAAGGACAACCACTTAGTTGTTGTGCCCAAGACTTAGCTGTATGGTTGACACTAGACTGAGAAGATCTAATGCTTTGTCTATCCTTGCCTAGGTGTCTACCAGATCTCACGTTCATAAGCTTTGGTTAAGAGTCCAAAATTTCCCTTTGGTATGGTCAACTTGGTTCCCTAGTCCCACCTGAGGGTCAACTTCAAATTAGTCTATCTGAAAATCAACACATTATTCTTATAAAAAACAGTTGAGGTCGTGTAGGATTCGAAACGAGCTTTCCAACGAGCTATAGAGCTCAAAAAATGAACTTTGGATGAAAAAGTTATGTGAAATCAGGCTCTTGGGGGTTAAAACAGGCAAACAGGACCTTTTGGAAAAAATCGCGATTTTGTGAAATCAAGAGAATCGCGATTTTGTGAACTTCAAGAGAATCACGATTTTGTGAACTTCAAGAGAATCGCGATTTTGTGAACTTCAAGAGAATCGCGATTTTGTGAACTTCAAGAGAATCGCGATTTTGTGAACTTCAAGAGAATCGCGATTTTGTGAACTTCAAGAGAATCGCGATTTTGTGAAGTCAAAGAATCGCGATTTTGTACCTTGAGAATCGTGTTTTCACGAAATTGTGTTTTTGGCTGAAAATCGTGATTTTTGAGAATCGCGATTTTGAGGAGAGAATGGTGTTTTCACAGAATTGTGGTTCACAAAATCGTGTTTTCACAAAATCATGTTTTCACAGAATCGTGTTTTGAAAATCGCAATTTTGTCTCAGAGAATCGTGGTTTCCAAAAATTTAGAGAATCGCGATTTTGAGCACAACCATAGAATCGTGTTTTCACAAAATCGTGTTTTCACAGAATCGTGTTTTTGCTGAAAATTGTGATTTGTGAGAATCATGATTTTGAGCAGAGAATCGTGTTGTTGAGAATCGCGATTTTCAGCAGAGAATCGTGTTTTTGAGAATCGCGATTTTGAGCAGAGAATCGTGTTTTCGCAGAATCGTGTTTTGAAAATCGCGATTTTGTCTCAGAGAATCGTGGTTTCCAAAAATTTAGAGAATCGCGATTTTGAGCACAACCACAGAATCGTGTTTTCTCAGAATCGTGTTTTTTTGGATGAAAATCGTGATTTGTGAGAATCGTGATTTTGAGCACAACCACAGAATCGCGATTCTGAGAATGACCACAGAATCATGTTCTTTTCAAAAGGCTTTTAGGCGGGAAACAGAGAATCGCGATTAAAAAAAAAATAAAAAAAATGAATTTTCACAAAATCGTGATTTTCATCACAGAATCGTGTTTTTTGGCGAGAACTTTGAATTTCTGAGCGTCGAGCAATGGCGAGCTCCGTATGTGCAGAAAATCATGAAAAAACACAGCGCTTGCACTCTCTTGCACTTCTTAACTCCTCCTCACACAATAATGCATGAAAAATGGTATGAAAATGGTGAAAATGCACTAAGTAACAAGAAATTTCTATGAAGAAGAAGATGGAAGAAGATGGAGATGGTAACGATGATGAAGATGAAGAAGAAAAAACAGAAAATGAACAAAAATGACAGTTTTTTTACCTTCCAACATCGCAAATCTATGATCTTACCATCACAACGCTCGTCCTCGAAGCTCTCTCCCCGGCAACGGCATCAAAATTTGGTGTAGCTCAAGCGTAAGCACCACCTCCTTTACTTGTCAATCCGCGGAGACATGAGGACTGGTATGAAGACCACGAGCAAGTGAAGGCACAAGTGCGTGAGTGAAAGCACACAAACATGCACACACATACACACACACGCGCACAAGGTAAGATCAAAGAGAGGAACAATGGAAAGCTTCGATTGCAAAAGAGTTCTCTTACAAAAGCTCTATTCTCTAACAAGCTAATCTGAAAAATGAGCTCTCTAGCTCTTTTTATAGTTTTTTGACTAGTTTTGGCCCTGTCCAGACCTAGTGTCCGACCTAGTTAAAAATTATGTTCCAAGGCTTATTTGAGGGCTCAAACAGAGTCTAAAAATCATGAAAATTGGTAGGATGATAGTTCTAATACTCCTCAAGCTCAAGGACTCCTTGGCTTGAACAAAATGGAGTTACAAAAATAGAAAATGGTATTTATAATGGTTTTTAGTGATGAAAATCACTATTTTTGTAGGGAATTCTTGTGAAAATTTGACATACACTTCTTAGAGCTCCCTACTTGCTCCCTTTCCTTGTGTGTCCACCTTTCTGATGTGCTTCCATGCTTTTTCCTTGACTTTAAGCTTCAACATAGATCCAGTCCAGATTGTACCAATATGACATTGCAGGGGCATTGTTGGAAAACAATGTCCTCTTGTTCAAAATGTTCCAGAAGTTACAACATGTATAGAGCTCAGTTTTATTCCCTCTACAAACTAATGGCGTGGGTGCCGTGGATAAGTCATTAGCCTTTCATACCAGTGGTCTGGGTTCCAATCCCTCCGACAGCAGCACGAAAAACTTTTTTTATTTTTTATATGCTTTTCAAATAAAGCTATGACGGATTGTGATTAAGCGACGGATGTGAATATGATGTTTTTGTTTTATTCGTAGATCGCTATGATGGAGAGCTTTTTGGAGTGCTTTTGAGGTGAGACCAACTACTATAAAACAAGTGCTTGGCTTATTGTTTATTCATCCTTCACCTAGTTTCAACACCAAGCTTTGGAGAGCTTTGGTACCTCAATAGAGGTGATGCTTCTAGCACATGGGGCAGCCATGATGCTTTGTTGGAGCATGTTGAGGAGCGGCTATGGAGTTCTTCTTGGAGAAGAAGAGTGTGCTCACACTCTTGCTTATGGAGAGGATTTACCCCGCAACAGCTTGGTGGTGTGGATTGGCCATTCACATGATATATTTGAAGATTGTCTTCTACATGAAGATTTTGGGTTACTTCAAAGACATTGGATGGTGGTTAACATAAGATTTACATCTTATGTTAAGAAATCAGGTACATATTCTCTTTATGCACACAGGTACTACTTGGAGCTTATGGAGGTAGTGGCATCCACATCAGGAGGAGTTCTATTCGGCAAAGGTACAAGAGAATCAGTACATTTATGCTTTATGCATATTTGGATGAGGTGTTAGAGAAGATATGTTCATATGAGGATTTCTGGCAGCAAACTTCTTAGCATTCTTTGCTACTTTTGTAAGTATGTGATCTTTTCACACACATATCTGACTTACGGTCTTTCATAGCCTAAAGTTAGATGCGGGTGTGCTGATTATCAGTTTTAGACTGATCCTTCCTCTTTCTGTCACTTATATTCACTCTTCTACAACCTATTAGGTCACACATCTCATATATATTCAGATTTCTATCCATACATCTGAATATGTTTGTTACATTTGTACATTCACTCATCCATCTATTTTTGTTCACATAGAGTGGTTGAGAGTTTTGCTTCCACATTGTACATTGAACATTGGTATATATGATAGTGTGAGTAAGCATTGGCTTATGTAACACTTTGAACATGTTTTCTAATTTTTCTCTATCTTTGTCTCATCATTTGTATGATTAAATGTGGTATGTTCATGTTTTGTCAATATTGGAAGATTGCTAGATTCTATGTTGTATATGCTGGACCTATGGAACTTGGACCTATGGTATTAGTAATGGGCCTACTAAATTTCCAACAAGCTATGCCCTAGATACTTGTTTATTGATCATTGGTTTTTGGTGACCATTCTCAGTAGGAGAGAGGAGACTCTATCAAAATTTTCAGAAATATATATACTGCCATGAGAGCATGGAACAGGAGAACTTTGCTAGTTGTTCTCATTTCATATAATTGGATTGATACAAGTTGTATAAATTCCAATTTATTGTGAATTAATATTTGATTCAATTTGCATGGGTTGATATTTGATGCAAGTGGCATCCTTCACAACTCTAGTTGAGTTGATTTATTGTATAGTTTATCATTTCTCAACTCAAGATGAGTTGATGTTACAGATAGTATGAGTGATAGAGTCATAGGAATGACTATGTTCTTTCCATAGAGGGAAGGAAACACTTCATGATTTCATTTATTATTATTTATGGTTGTGAGTATGCACCAAGTTATTCTTTTTGTTTTGCAGAGAAGTGTTTGACTTTAATCTCGTACATGCATCTATGTGGGGTATAAAGTTTGGTGTTATGGGACATCAAACTTTGTATTCTACCTAGGTGTAGGATAGATGGTATGGGAGACAAGTCTCTGAGATTGTATTTTTGATATAATTTGGAGTTCATTCATATGATCTTCTTATTATTAGACAATAGAGGGGCAATTGAGACAGTCACTCTGTATGTGATCGCAAACAAGGCAAGTTTGCAGGCAAGTAGCCTAGAAGCGGAAAGGCAAGGTTTGCACATAAGAATTGTGAATAGGCAATTGCATTAAGAAGAAATTCATAGAGTATGTACTACTTTATTTGATATGCATGAGAATAGGCCATGGTTCATACATAATGTGTATGAGGTGAGCTAGATGCTAGCCTAGTGGGCTATGAGTGTGCACACATCTACTTACCATTTTTCAATGTATTTAGTGGACTCATATTATGGTCCATATTATATCTAGAAGTGCCAGATTATTACAGTAGTTTACTAGAGACATCTCGTTCCTAGTTGGGAATGATTTCATCATAGTGATGATCGGATGGTGGTCATGGATAAAGTAAGTTTCATCAACTTGGAACATCTTGCATGTTATTATTGAGAAGGCGGTGGTAGTTCCACTAGTTGTTATACTTTCTTAGCACATCTTCAGTTGGCATGATGGACTTAGTTCCACAGAGTGGATTGGGATTTACTTTGTATGGGAAATATTTTGATCCATAGTTTGGATTATTATATATGATAGATCGAGATTTGGATCCATAGTTTAGATGTGATAGATTGTGATCTTAGTCCATAGTTTGGGTGTGATAGATTGAGATACTGGTCCATAGTTTGGATCATTGACATATTGATATCTTGGTCCATAGTTGATAGATTGACATATTGATATCTTAGTCCATAGTTGATAGATTGACATATTGATATCTTGGTCCATAGACTGGATCATTGATATATTATTATCTTGGATTCATAGTTTGGATCATGATGAGACTTTCTTGAGATTCATATCTTTACAGTGAGTAAATCAAGCAGATTTACTTAAGCTTAGAAGTTAAGCACTATTTGGAAAATATTTCCATTTATTTTTTTAGTATTTTTTCCATAGAGACTGGGACATAATCAGATTGTTTTGGATGAGCATAGGTTTTTTGCATAATTATACCATATGACAAGCTGTCAGTGGGTATTTCAGGGAGACAAAGGCAAGCTGCCAACGTCTCTACAGGTGAAAAGCAGTCACAAGCTAGTGGTCAAGGTCTAGCCATAGGGAGTCCGAGGATATTCCGAGTACATATGATGCGCACATCTAGACTCATTGGGCCTCAGGGGGATTCCTATAGTATTCCCAAGGCAAGGACTACTATTGATTGGTGGAAATGCTAGATAAAAAGCACAGAGACTACTTGTCTACTTTTTGAGTATCTAGTATTTTAGACACCTAGCACACTCTACTCTTATTATTTGGAATCACAGATTTTGATTCCTAGGTTTATAGCTCCTTCTATATCATTGAGGACAATGATCTTTAGAAGGGGGAGAGTGTTATATTCCAGAGATGTACATGCTTGGAGGAACGAGAAGTTCCTTGCTCGAGGGATAGCCAAGGCCAAAAGCCAAAGAGTTCATGCGAGGTATGTGTGGAACTATATGACACTTCACAGAAAGCGCAATCAAAGCATGAGCTTGAGCATCTTTTCCATCCCATCTAAGCTTCTCCTGTATAGGTGGAGAAGAAGAAACCACTGTACTCGAAGAAGAAGCTCCATCTGTGACAGTAGACTGTGAAGTAGAACAAGCTGCGGGTCTTTGATCTATATCTGCCACTATCTTCCAAAGTTGTTTAGCAACAAGAACATGCTTCATCATGTAAGAACATATCGGATAGTTGGTCCCATCAAGCTTATCTTCAGCTTGAAGCATGCCAAACAAGTCATTGCTGCCCGCCATTTCACAAAAGAACAAGAATGTGACAAAATCTTCACTTCGACGAAAGCTGAAATGAATGCTGAAATTTTAGCTCACAAACGGTCACTTTAATGGCAATTCTGACTGCACAAATGGCTTCAAAATGGGGGTAAAACCTTAGCATACCTGGTGCAAATGTTTCTTGCTGCTGAAATTCACTCTTTTATGCTCCGAAGTTGATTTGCACTGTCAAAAGTGTGCGTGCACCGCAATGCAAAAAACCGAAACTTGAGAAAGAGCTGAACCTACTTTGATACCACTGTTGGGTGTGTGTAGAAGTGTGAGAGACACACAAGAAGAACACATAGGGAGCACAAACATAGCAAGACACACGGAGAAGACGATGGCTGGAATAGCTCTCTCTATTGGCTCTATTGGCAATGAACTGAACTGAAGTAAGAGCTGAATAATATCCCTAAGTACAAAGTACCACCACATATGAGTAAATCATGTATGTGGTAACATGGGGAAAAAACGTCTAGCCAGCACTAGAGTAAAAAGTGCTCATGTATAGGGAAAAGGTTCACATCAAAGCTACTCGAGGAACACATGTGTAACATATTGTTCTTTGTTTTTTGCAAGTACTACACTTTTTGACATAAGAAGTTAGAGGAAGTTATCAAAGACTTTAGATTATAAATTTCTAGAGAAAATCACTTGAATTTAGCTTGTATTAGACTTGTAGTTAGTATAGGCTCATTCATAATCATTTTTGGATAATATTGTATAGCTTGTTCATGGCACATATCTCTGGATGTATTTTAGGATTTTCCATAACTTGTATAGTTATCGTGTAAACTTGTATAGGACATGGGGATTGAGTGAGGTTTGTCTTTTGTGGATATATGGGATTGAGAGAGAATTTTGAATACATCTTTCTAATTCATGTTTTGCATGAATGAATTATTAATTAAGATGCATTGTTAGTTAGATATTGCATTTTAAATTCAAACAACTTATCAATTATATTATTTAATTAGAATGAGTTTGGACGAGACTGTAACTCCCATGGATGGGGTCGAGCTTGAGCGACCTTACACTATGGAGATTACGGCTCTTAATGCCAAGGTTAGAGGTATGGAGGATACTCTTCAAATGATCCTTGAAGCAATAAAGAAACCAGAGGTGCCACTAGTGGCTACACCAATGTAGATGGAAGTTCCTTCTACTGAACCATCTAGTTTGCAAATACCACTTGCAAATGTGGGGGCATCTGTTAGTAGAGAGGTCAAGTAGCAAGTAAAGGACTTGAACCCACCAAAGTACCACGGATAGGTTAGTGCTAGGACAATAGATGCGGTAGAGCAGTGGATAAGTAAGTGGGAGGAATGCTTCCAACTTTGCAATATTGAGGATGAGAAGCAAAAGATCCATCATGCCACTTACAACTTGATGGATGTTTCTCATCGATGGTGGAGGAAAATAAGCAAGATAAGATAGAACCGACTAATTGGAATGTTTCTTTTGGTATCATAGTGTACATATTTTACAATAATTTTGTTCCTCCAGACAAGCGTACCAAGGCTCTAGATGCATGGTTACTTTCAGTGCAAGAGTATGCAGAAAAATATAGGGAAATCTTATTGAAGATTCCAGATCAGGTGCCTAATTTTCTTTAGGTCCATAAATTTGTGCTCAGACTTAGGGAGACGTTGCATCCACTTGTGCGCAAGGAGAACTGCCACACCTTAAATGAGGTAGTAGAACTTGACTTGGTGTTGGAGGATGGATGACGTTCTCGATTGCAACCTTCTGGATAAAAGAATACTCAGACAAGATTCAAAAAGCCCATAGCTTTAGTTCTAGCATCTAACAAACAGATGAATGTCATTCAGACTTTGAGACATGGGAAGAGAAAAGTAAGTGCATCCATGGTAGATAGAGCTTTTCAGAGATCCAGTATGACACATCAACAAAAAGAAAAGGCTTGTCGTGAGGGCCTCTATTATGAATGCCTAGGTTGGCATGCTTATAGGATGTGTCCTAAAAAGAAGAAGAAGATATCTGCAGTGATGGTGGTGGAGAGGCAAAAATCCTCACCGTCCACTCCATCATCTCCTTTGGATTCTGATCTTCTAGCTATAGATACTTAGATGGATCCTCCATCTAAAAATAAACAACCCATATTAAATATAATAGTCACTAAGAAGGTGAAAAATGTTTCGGATGTGGTGATATCCCTAGTTGCTCAGATAGGGTACCAGTTTCTAGACACCGAGTTGGTTGTCATGAGTGGGGAAGTTCATGGCCATCTTGTTAAAGTTTTATTTGATACAAGATCCACAGATAATGTTATTAACTCTTCTTTAGTGAAGAAGCTAAAGCTGAAGACTACTCCATCTGAATACACCTATAGAGTAGAGTTGGTAGATGGGAAGGGATCTGAGACTTGGGATCGAGGAGTTGTTAGATTAATAGTCCAAATACACACTTATAGAGATGAACTAGATTTGGAGATCACCAAGTTGGCTAGATTTGATCTCATCCTCAGTAAACAATGGCATGCAAGTAAGAAGCCGACTATTGATTTTTAGACGAGTCAGATATATCAATTTAATCATAATGGTTCCTGCATCATCATCCATGGAGAGCCTGACATTAAGGTGTAGATACGAGCATCTACTTCTGTGATGGTAAAAGCAGAGTAGTTACCTTCAGGTCTTCCGCCTCACAGAAAAGTGGAGCATAGGATTGAGCTAGTATTAGGAGCTCATCCACTGGCCAGACAACAATATCAAATGATTCTGCAAGAGGAGGCAGAAAGTATGTCGCACAGTCGAGGAGTACCTCAACAAAGGACTCATTAGATCTAGTTATTCACCTTTTAGAGCCCCAGTGCTTTTGGTTTGCAAAAAGGATGGATCTTTTAGAATGTGTATATACTTTAGAGCATTAAATAAAGCTATAATAAAGCAAAGATATCAAATGCCTCGCATTGACGATATTTTGGATGCACTAGGAGGTGCTATTGTATATAGTAATGTAGACTTAAAAAGTGGTTATCATCAAATAAGAGTTAAGGACGATGATGTACATAAAACAAATTTTCCTACTAGATTTGGTCATTATGAGTATCTTGTAATGCCTTTTGGTTTAGCTAATGCTCTAGCTACTTTTATGATGCTCATGAATGATATGTTTTGTCCTTTTATTGGTCAATTTATGGTTAATTTTGTAGATGACCTGTTGGTTCATAGTAAGAGTTTGAAAGAACATGAATATCACTTGCGTACAATTTTTCAAATGTTAGATGAGAATACTTTGTATGTCAACCCAAAGAAGACACAACTATGTTTATCTGAGGTGTAATACTTAGGACATATAATTTCTGCAGATGGAATTAGAATGGATCCATGGAAAATTTTTGTGATCCTTTGTTGGCCGATTCCTCAGAATGAACACCAGTTGCAATCATTCTTAGGATTATCGGGCTTCTATAGGAAATTCATTGCCAGCTATTCACACATAGCTGCACCATTGACATATCTGTTATAGAATAATCAAAAGTTTTTGTGGACTAGTGCACAACAAAAAGCTTTTGACACATTGAAACGAGCAGTTTCAAGTGCCCTAATTCTATTAGTGGTAGATCCCCAAAAACCTTTTGAAATAGAATCCGGTGCTAGTAATAGTTGGTGCAGTTTTGATTCAAGATGGTAGACCACTAGCTTTTGAAAGTAAGAAACTTTCTCTAGCTTAGAGAATTTGGCCTGTCGATGAACAAGAATTATATGTTGTGTTAGACGGCCGCCGGAGTAGGACAAATGTATGCCGGATGTAATGGAGTTCCTTGAATTACGCGCGAAAAATTGGTACGCGCATTCTGTAAACGTCTTTTTAAAGTAATGGAAAAAGAGTGATCGAGACCCGTTTTTTGTCTCAGAAGTTGTTTGAGTACCGTCTGAGTGGTGTGGTGTCATCAAGATATTGAATCATATTCCTATATTGTTCTGTTCAGTCTGTTTGTCTATTCCTACTGTAGTGCAGAATAATGAACGTGTAGTATCGAGTGTGAATCTGTTGTTGACAGTTGTGTTCTGTATTCACTGTTGATTCCGTTCACAGGGAAGGACTAATATCCATAATAGTATGAACTGTGAGTTGGAGCACTGATAAGCTTGGTGATGAGTTAAACTGTGATTAGTATGACGGTTGATTGAGTTCGGCATACGGTAAGCCTGTACACCCTCTGGTATGGTCGTATGTCTGATTACTATCTGGTATACATGTCTGTCCTGAAGAAGTGTGTAGTGATTCGCATAAGTTTAGTAAGTTGAGTAACTCTATTAGTCTGCAAGTCAGGACCAGACTACTGCTCCGTTACCATAGCAGATTAGTCTGTAAGTTCGGCGTCCTAATACGCAGAAACAGTTACTGGTCAGTTAAAACTAAGTATCTGAGCTAAGACGCGATAAGAGTATTTGTGGTTATGTAAGGATTTGGGAAAATAGTACAGGGCCTCTGTCTAACAGACCCCTACCACTCCCAAGAATCCACTTGATCTAACAACGCCTTTCGGTAATTGAAAGTTTAATATAGTTTACGGTGAACCTCTATTTTATGTTAAATACTTGCGCGGTACGATTTCGTCTAGTTATTAAAACAGCGTAACTGTGAACATTTAACACTTGGCGCCGTCTGTGGGAAGGTGGCATCAAAATTGCCAGTCATTTGTCAGAATTAGACTATCGTTTGATTGGCAGTAGCAACAGACCAGACTGTTGCAGACTATCCCGTTAGTAATACTATGTGAATAGTACAAAAGATGATATATGCCGGTTACTCGATCCGGTGAAACGTATCCTAAGAACCATCAGTCTAGAGTACTAAAGCCAACTTTGGGAGGAAGAAGTACAACTAGGACTGACGCAATTGTCAAGAAAGTTAAGAACATTAAAACTAATTCCGGTCATATTCCGATAGAACCTGTTACGCCTCTGGTAGAGTCCGGTACTATTTTGGCACAGTCTGTCAAAGATATAGTAATCCCAGAACCTACCAAGACGCATTTGGAATCTAACTTAACACTCTTGGGAAAAGATTCAGATTCATCTACAATTAGAAACACTTTAGTCACAGAAATCGGCGAAGGCGAAAAAACGCCGAATTCGGGCACAATTTCGGTTCATTCCGGTGAAATTTCGGTAAGAGAATCACAGTTTTTCGGTGACGATTTAGCATTTTCTGCCAAATCTGCAGCCCATCTGCCGTGCTTGGAAGCAAGTTCCCATACACTGGACATCAAGGAGGAAGGAAGGCTGTTCGAAACAGAGATTCGAAGCATATTAGACAAGATAATCGCACCGGAAAGTGCGTTATCCGACGATACAGATTCCGGTAGTTCAGAAGGAAAGTATAACACGCTCACAATGAACGGACAACAACAGTTATGTCCACCCAGGCCACCTCCAACGGGAGTGACGTACACTAAGTTTGGTGGATTTCCAGGAGATGATCCGGATGCTCACGTACGCACCTTCGAGATAAGCTACGCAGTACTCAATCATCCACCGGATCAGGCCTACAAAGCTATTGTCTTCCAATCTACACTTGTTAATGAAGCAGCTAGATGGCTTACAGAATATGATATTAATCATTTCGGCACCTATGAAGCAGTACGAGATGCTTTTCTGCAGCGATTCAGGCTAAAAAAAAATCCAGCTGAAATTTTTGATTATCTGCAGAACAACAGACAGAAACCAAATCAAACTGTACAGGAGTATGCTACTCTCTTCAGAACACACTTAAGGCAGCTACCACCGGCCCATGCTAACTTACCAGATGATGTTATCACTCAGTGGTTCATCAATGGCTTGGTTCCACAACTTAAGCAGATCATGATCATAAGATGTGTTGGAGCCATGTCCCTCGATGCAGTCATTGCAATGACTCTGCAACTGGAACACAAAGTCGGTGGATTTACAAAAGATTTAGAATGGTTAAAAGCAAACAAGAATGTTGCAGAAGATATGACTAGACAGGTATACTGCAACATATGCAAAAATTCAGGTCATACTAGTGCCAATTGTGCACTCAATCAAACGTTTTGTGCTATCTGCAACACTGCCGGACACACCACTGGAAACTGTGTTTACAATGCCAGAATACAGGGAACAACAACGGTCAATGCAGTTATTCAAGTACATGGACAGCCAGCGAATCACAACGTGCCTCCGCAATTGAGAAACAATCAACCGCAAGGATATCGTAACTACCGAGGACAGAGGAACAACAATTTTAATGCAAACCGCTGGCAGAACGGAGTACCACCGGAAAATCCCAATCTACCACCACCACACTGTCATTTTTGCGGCGAATTTGGACATATTAGAAGATTTTGCAAAGATGCAGCTGAGTATGATCAAAGGAAGAAGGAACGCCAAAATCCAATGGCCAACATGGTAAAACTCACACCGGTAGAGACACAGACTGCTGCAGTCCAGACTCGTTCCGGTAAACAATTGCAACCGGCAGCAGAAATATTTGAACCAGGGGTACGTGAACAACACCGAATGTATAACAAAGCTAGTCAATGGACCACAACAGAACCACCAGTCTTTCCAAAGCCTATTCCAGTAGCCCAGGCCTCGTTAACAAAGGAAGGAACATAACAAAGGGAGTTAGCAGTAGAAACATCATCAACAGCAGATACATTGCCCACCGTAGACACCTCCGCATCCGCAGAGGCATCAACTTCAACATCAGTAGAGCCTATCAATCAATCTCAACAGGCTTGGGAAATCTTATCTAAGGCATCAATCACTCTGCCTTTGGGCCAACTATTGGCATTAGTACCTGGAATTCGACAACAGTTCCAACAACAGTTCAGTCCGGTACCTTCTTGTATTTCGGCAACAGCAGCAGTTCAACCGGAACCTGATTCTACGGTTGATCATTCAGTTCCCTTGATTACAGTATGGTATAAGAATCATAAGATTACGCAGGTATTAATTGATGGAGGCTCTGGTGTTAACATTGCGACTGCGGCATTATGCAAAAGATTAGGATGGACCGAAATCGAACCAGTTCAATTTTTTGTCAGAATGGTAGATCAATCAAGAGTCCATCCTGTAGGACTTGTGCGAAATGTACCCATCACTTTGCAAGGTACGACCTTTAAAATGACCTTTGTTATACTAGATTTGCCAGAATCCACTTTGGATTACAACCTTCTTTTTGGCCGACCTTGGCTGAAACATGCGAAGGGAATACAAGACTGGTCTGCACAAGAGCTTACGTTTAAAGATGCCAATCGTAGATATGTGGTAAAATTAGATGCTATACAACCTTGCGAGTTACACGCTAGACCGTATTTTGCTGAACCAGTCCATATGCTAGATGGATTGTCAGATGATGAAGAAGAAGAGTTTTTGAAGAGTAACGCTGACTTAATTTCATTAGGGACTATTGATCTACAGCACGTTGTAGATAATTGGAATGCTTCAGTCTGTACAGTAATACCCGTCACAGAAGAGGCTAAGAAGGAAGACACTGTTTCGACACATGACGATGAATTGCAGCAACTTTTTAAACCAACAGACAACACAGAGAAACATCAACAGTTCTATGTCCCCGAAGATCAGCTGATTACTTACAATTTAGGAGATAAAGATCATCCGCGTCCTGTGAAGATAAAGCAAAACTTACCGGAAACATTTCGAGCAGATTTAATCCAGCTACTCCAAGAATTCACTGATGTCTTTGCATGGGACTACAAAGACATGAAAGGATTGGACCCCAGTATCTACCAACACAGGGTCATGCTGAAGCCAGAGTCAAGACCGATAAAGCAAACCAGCTACCGGATGAATCCCCATTATGCATCCCAGGTTAAGGCAGAACTTGATAGGTTATTGAAAGTTGGATTTATCGTACCAGTAGAGCATGCTGAATGGATCTCTCCGATTGTGATTGTGCCTAAGAAAAACAAGCAATTGAGAATCTGTGTAGATTACCGGAAATTAAATGCAGCAACCGTACCGGATCCGTTTCCAATTCCCTTTTTGGATACCATGCTTGATAGAGTAGCAGGTCATGAGATGTATTCATTTCTAGATGGGTACAGTGGCTACAACCAAGTAAGAATGGCCGAAGAAGATATACCGAAAACTGCATTTATTACCAATTGGGGTGTCTTTGCTTGTACGGTAATGTGGTTTGGATTAAGAAACGCACCAAGCACATTTCAAAGATGTATGCAGGAGATATTTTCTCCTTATCTCACTTCATTTATGCAAGTATATCTCGATGATTTTTCAATTTTCGGTAAGATGATAGCACATCTGTTTCATTTACGGTGCTGCTTTCAGAAATGCAGAGAATATAGACTCTGTTTGAATCCAAACAAATCGGTGTTTGCGGTCTCATGTGGCAAGTTACTTGGCCACATTGTATCTGCACAAGGTATTCAAGTAGATCCAGATAAGATTTTGGCAGTATTAGAAACTCCGGCGCCAACTTCTCCAAAAGAAGTTATGCGCTTTATGGGCCAAGTACGGTGGCATGGAAGGCACTTACGATGGCTTGCTCATCTGGCTATACCACTAAACAAGCTAATCAGTAAAACACCTCGACAATTTGAATGGAGCCAGGAATGTCAGATAGCGTTTGATCGTTTAAAGCATTTATTAACACAAGTTCCTATTTTAGAACCGCCAGACTGGGATCACCCATTTCATATATTTGTTGATGCTTCAGATATAGCAATTGGAAGTGTATTAATGCAACAAATTGATAAATGGTTCAGACCAGTGTATTATGCAAGTCGAAGATTAGCACCTGCTGAGAAAAATTACTCTGTAACAGAAAGAGAATGTCTAGGGCTAGTATATTCGGTCAAGAAATTTAGACATTACTTGCTAGGCCGTAAATTCACATTTCATGTAGACCACGCTGCACTTATCTATTTAGTTCGGCAACAACATCTAAGTGGTCGATTAGTGCGATGGGTCTTACTCTTGCAGGAAGTCGATTACGAAGTCATTCACCGGCCAGGCAGTTCACACGCCTTAGCAGATTTTTTATCCCGCTTAGATTCCGGTGAAGCTCCGGTGGGTATAGATGACACGACACCCGCGATTTATGTATCAGAACCAATTAATGAAGATTCTGTAGACCCACCTATCCCATTTTCATATTATGATCAGATCTTGACCTTTCTCACTAATGGTTGCCTTCCATCTCAGACTTCTAGAGCAGTATGCAGGAAAATTGCAGTTTTTAGCCGCCGATTTCGGTTAATTGCTGGAGAATTATATTATGTAGATCACACCGGAATCCTACTTCGATGTATTCCACCACATGAAGTTAACTCAGTTATCACTTTGGCTCACTCGATTCCTTCCGGTGGACACTTTGCTGCAGATCTAACTCACCGGAAAATTCTACAGAGTGGTCTCTGGTGGCCAACAATGTACAAAGATATATTACAGTTTGTCAAACAATGTGATACTTGTCAAAGATCGGGTCAGCCATTACAACGTCATTTTTTTCCTTTGCAACCCATCTTACCAATAGAACCTTTCCAGAAGTGGGGTCTAGATTTTATCGGTCCAATTACACCACCAGCAGTCTTCAATAACAACCGTTATATACTGACCTGTACAGACTATGCAACTAGATGGACTGAAGCTTGGGCTTTACGGTCTGCTACAGCAGTTACAGTAGCAAAGTGTCTGCTAACCGATGTCTTTCCACGTTTTGGCTTACCACTAGAAATTGTCTCAGATCAAGGCAATCATTTTGGAAACAATTTAATGAAGGCACTTACACAGTCGTTTCAGGTTACACATAAATTTAGTTCTCCTTATTATCCTCGTGCCAATGGATTGGCCGAAAGTACAAACAAATCTCTGCTGAATATCCTTCGAAAATTAATCATGGAATCACCGGAAAGATGGGATCAACTACTACCTGCAGTATTATGGGCATACCGAACTACCTACAAGGTAACAACAGGATTGACACCTTTCAAATTAGCTTATGGCTTAGAAGCAATAGCACCAATGGAGATGGTTATACCAATTTTACGAGTAGCCATTACCCAGAAACTGCTACCGGAAGACTCACTGACATTTCGGTTGGACACACTCAGAGAGTTAGACGAACACCGATGGCTCAGTTTTTAAACCATGCACGAAGTTCAATTAAGACAGGCAAGAACGCACGATCGAAATCTGAAAACTCCAGTGTTTTCGGTCGGACAGCTTGTACTTTTCTATAATGCAAAGTCCAACAGAGCCGCAGGCAAATTCAAATTACGGTGGTTCGGCCCTTACAAAATCTCAGAGCAAATCGGGCCAGCAACTTTTCGGTTGACTACGTTGATCGGAAATCCACTTCCAAAAGCAATCAACGGCTCGAAGCTGCGGCCGTATCAAAGCGCTATTAATCCGCATTAAATCATTCGGCGGTGGATCGCATTTGTTTGGTTTTACTTTTCATTATGTTCTTTCTTTTCTTTTCTTAAATAGCCGTGTTTTGTCATAAGCCGCCCTCCTTACCAATTACTCAAACATGCATGCCAAATTAAAAGCAATATCATTCAGCACTGCACAATGATAACCATCAATCCCTACCCCCCACCGTAATATTGGTACTTAAGCTCTTTGGTTACGCCAAAAAACGCTATTGTGCTCTTGTGATTATGATTGTGTTTTCTGTGTATCCGTGCTCTGTGCTCTGTGTATTCGTGTTCGCGTGCGCAATGGAAGCATTGGCGAACTACACGACTTTTTGTGATGGTATCCCTACCGAGGTAGGAGAATACCTGCGTATCCGAGGGCTGGCTAACTTCGCTGAGCTGCCTTGGCACTCAGTGGAAGCCCATCCCTTCTTCGCACAAATTATCCCAGCCATCGCCCAATCTCCCATCGCTGAACGACAATGGCTCTTCCCTTCCCTACCATCTAGAACCGTAATAACCTTCCAGGCCTTCGCCGAAGCCTTCCGCCTCACTCCACAAGGCCGCGAGAATGGCCCCAGTATCCCCGTAGCCCACATGACCGAACTCTTCCCGCGCCATTCATCAAATGAATACGCCATTCTCTGCCGCCCCGAACCTGAAAGAACTGCATTACAGTTCTTAGTCGCAATCCTTAACCTCCAAAAACGCACATACGGTATCTCCCGACCATTCTATTCTGCCATCGACCTTGCCGCACGAGAACCCGTTAATTTTGCCTCATTTTTCTTTCACCGAATCCATAAGGAGTGTGTCGCCATAGTGAAACAAATCAACAAAGGAACCACCCCTCGATCCAGACTTCCCCACATCCTTTCTTTTCTCTTCCCAACCATACTCGCCGCTCAACCACCACCACGAGGATCAGTTTTAAGGCACAAAGAGTCAGTTCAACTATTAGAAGATGAGGAAGAAGAAGATGAAGAAGAGCTCAATTAGTTGTTCCGCAGAAAACGTATCAGGATTAGCTCCTCAGAAAGTGAAGCACAAGGTTCAGCAGGAAAGGATAAAGATGATGATAAAGAAGACGAGAAGCAAGAAGAAGAGACGTTTCATGATACTGCCACCTCAATGCATAATGAATCGTCGATTGAGCAACAAGAACAACAAGATCAAGTAGAAACGGAAATAATTTCGATCGAAAAAGAATTAGAACAACAGGAAAATGAGCAGCAATCCAATCAAGATGCACTAGACAAGCTACTGAAGGCCGTGGAATCTACAGAAGCACACAATGCAGAAACGAAACAAATAAACGAGGTGACTACTAACTCTGCTCTCCCCAAAACCCCGCCTACTAACCCCATCTCCCCACCGGAACCATACCGCAGCCCCATCAAGCCCAGTCACCACACCGGAACTTCTGAAGCCTCTACATCCTCCCTTAACTATTCACCTCCAAACTCACAACAACTCCTCGCCGGAACCTCATCACAACCTCGTCCTCCCCTGCCACCAATTTTTTCGGAACTAGAAAATATGGGTCACCTTTTAATTAATCTATCCCAACAACTGCCGCAACACCTGAAGCACGCCACAGACAGTGCCCGAGAAGAATTCCAAAGGAAATTGGAAATAATGGAGGCGGATATCACCCCTCTTCAGGAAGAATTACAAGCAGCAAGAGCAGAAAATCATGCATTACAAGAGCAGATCAAGCAGCTACAGGCTACACTTCAAGTACAAGAAGAGAGCTCAAGCCAGAGAGATAAGGCAATGGCTGCAAAAGAAGAAATGCTGATAGCTGTCGACGCGAAATAATACAGTTAAAACAAACACTCAAAGATACCGAAGATACAAGAATAGCACTAGGAAACCTACTGGAAGAAACAAGAGTCCAGTTGCAGGACACAATAGAGAAATATCAAGAGCAGCGAAAAGAAGCAAAGCAGGCAGTGGATGAGTTACAAAGAGCAAAAGAATCCTTAGACGATGGCAACAACATGCTGAAACATCAACTAAACAGAGAATCTAAATATCAGAAGGATTTAGCAAATGCCCGCAGAGAACGGGATGCTTACTACCAAACCATAGAGTTCCAGAACCAACAGTTCGGAAGATTAGATAATCAGGTACGCAACCAGAAAGACAGAATCAACGAGATGCAGAAACAAGTAACGGACATGAAGACAGCAAGAGACGCGGCATTATCAAACGAGTTCTATTTACAGGAGGCCTTTTTGCAAACACAGGCCGAAATTTTGCTTACTGAAGCCATCGCACTTAGTTCCGTTAGAGTAGATGCGCAGATTTTAGAACCTGATACCCTTAAACAATTATTAGAAACACTTAAGAAAAAAATAGCCCGCACATTTAGACTAGCAAGAAATATGTATCTAGAAGGAATCGTAGAGGAACAATGAATTTTGTAATAAAAATCACTTGCGGCTTCGAGTCCACCGTGCGTGCCAGTGTTAGACGGCCGCCGGAGTAGGACAAATGTATGCCGGATGTAACGGAGTTCCTTGAATTACGCGCGAAAAATTGGTACGCGCATTCTGTAAACGTCTTTTTAAAGTAATGGAAAAAGAGTGATCGAGACCCGTTTTTTGTCTCAGAAGTTGTTTGAGTACCGTCTGAGTGGTGTGATGTCATCAAGATATTGAATCATATTCCTATATTGTTCTGTTCAGTCTGTTCGTCTATTCCTACTGTAGTGCAGAATAATGAACGTGTAGTATCGAGTGTGAATCTGTTGTTGATAGTTGTGTTCTGTATTCACTGTTGATTCCGTTCACAGGGAAGGACTAATATCGATAATAGTATGAACTACGAGTTGGAGCACTGATAAGCTTGGTGATGAGTTAACCTGTGATTAGTATGACGGTTGATTGAGTTCGGCATACGGTAAGCCTGTACACCCTCTGGTATGGTCGTATGTCTGATTACTATCTGGTATACATGTCTGTCCTGAAGAAGTGTGTAGTGATTCGCATAAGTTTAGTAAGTTGAGTAACTCTATTAGTCTGCAAGTCAGGACCAGACTACTGCTCCGTGACCATAGCAGATTAGTCTGTAAGTTCGGCGTCCTAATACGCAGAAACAGTTACTGGTCAGTTAAAACTAAGTATCTGAGCTAAGACGCGATAAGAGTATTTGTGGTTATGTAAGGATTTGGGAAAATAGTACAGGGCCTCTGTCTAACAGACCCCTACCACTCCCAAGAATCCACTTGATCTGACAACGCCTTTCGGTAATTGAAAGTTTAATATAGTTTACGGTGAACCTCTATTTTATGTTAAATACTTGCGCGGTACGATTTCGGCTAGTTATTAAAACAGCGTAACTGTGAACATTTAACAGTTGCTAAATCCCCATACGACATAGCTTACATGATATCCAATTTCTTTGAGGCTTAACATTGGGGTAACCTTCAAACGGATGTCATGCCAATAGAAGAGATGATCTTTGAGCCCATGTCACAAAGCAAGGATATGAAGGTTTCTTTTAAGCAAAGGATCATAATTGGAAGAGGGACATATTACTTCTTTTGCAGCCTCTACCATTCCTTTATACTCAGCTTTTGTAGATGACAAAGCAACTGTATGTTGCTTCTTTGAGCACCAAGAAACTAGTTTATCTCCAATATAACAGAGATATCCGTGAGTAGATCTTCTATCATCTGAATCACCTGCCCAATCTGCATCACTAAACACTTTGATTCTTGTATCAGAAGTAAATCCATAATACAAACCTTCACTTAAGGTTCCTTTGATATATCTGAGTACCCTTTGAGCTGCAATCCAATGAGTCTTCTTTGGACAATGCATAAATTGTGATAAGACACCTACTACATATGATAGATCTGGCCTTGTCAAGGTAGCATAGATTAAACTACCTACCAAACTCTGATATTTCATGTCATTAAACTCTTCACCTCAGCATACCTGCTCAACTTATGATTTACCTCCAATGGTGTGCTTGAAGGCTTGCAATCCTCCATGTTGAATTTGACCAGAAGATTCTTCAAGTATCTCTCTTGTGTAACATATACTCCATGTTGAGTATATACAATCTGCATTCCTAAGAAATAAGATAATTTTCCCAAATCACTTATCTTAAACTCCTTCTCTATTTGTTTCTTAAGCTCATTGATTCCTTGAGCATGTGTACCTATAACAATAATATCATCAACATAAATACACATGTATATGTATCCATTTTCACTTGCCCTCACTAGCAAGCTACTATCTGCCTTTGATGCTTGAAATCCACATTCATTCAAGAACTTAACAAGCCTGTAATTCTATGCTCTTGGAGCTTGCTTCAACCCATACAAATCTCTCTTGAGCTTACACACATAATCTGATCCAATTGAATCCATGAAACCTTCTGGTTGCTCCATGTACACTTCATCTGCAATGTATCCATTCAGGAATGCATTCTTCACATCTAATTGTGATAACTTCCATCCTTTACAAGCAGCAATAGCAATCAATGAACTAATTGTATACATCTTAGCAACATGACTAAAGGTTTCATCATAATCTACCCCATAAGTTTGGGCATAACCTTTGACCACAAGTCTAGCCTTGTATCTAGACACTTTACCATCTACAAAACTTTTTGTTTTATACACCCACTTGCATCCAATGACCTTCTGATTCTTTGGTCTTGGCACCAACTCCCATGTTTCATTTTCAAGTAGAGCATCATACTCTTTGTGCATTGCCTTCTCCTAATTCTGTTTACCTTTAGCTTCTTCATATGTGATTGGATCCTCTTCTGTCTTCACAATGTAAGCATAATCTTTTGTTGTTAGGAAAGATGTATCATAGCTATACCTGATAGGCTCTTTCCTTTCTCTCAAGGATCTTCTGACCTCTGCACTTCTTGAAGTCTCAACCACATTTCATTCTGGATCAAATCTTGTCCCATCTTCAACATTATCTTGCAATTTACTTTTATAATCAACATCATCAATGTCTTATTCATACACACTTACTTTTGTCTTCCCTTTCCTTTGTATTTCTTTAACATCTGCATACTCATTTGTTGACCCTGTATACCATGTGCTTTGCTCATCAAATGTAACATCTTTGGTAACAAGAAATTGTTTTGTGGATGGACTCCACAATCTGTAACCCATCTGTCTATCATCGTACCCAATAAACATATACTTCTCTGCTTTGGGTTCTAGCTTATGTCTCAATTGTGAAGGAACATAAGCATATGCTTAACATCCAAATACCTTACAATGATCAAGAGTAGGTTTCTTACCCCACCATGCTTCATAAGGAGTTCTTCCCTCCAATGCTTTACAAGGTAACCTATTCACAAGGTATGTTGCAGTGTTGATAGCTTCTGCCCATAAGTAATTTGGACAATTCTTTTCTTTCATCATTGCTCTTGCAAATTCTACAAGAGTTCTATTTCTTCTTTCTGCAACTCCATTTTGTTGAGGAGAGTACCTACAAGTTAATTCTCTTTTTATACCTACATTCCACAAATAATCATCAAAATCTTTAGAGAAATACTCTCCCCCTCCATCTGATCTCAACCTCTTGAGCTTTTGTCTTGTAATCCTTTCTGCATAAGCATGATAATGCTTGAATGTCTTAAACACTTCTGATTTATCCTTGATTACATATAAAGTAATCTCATCTGGTTGCATCATCAACAAACAACACATAATATCTGGATCCATTTATGCTATAGTCCCTTGAAGGACCCCACACATCTGTATGAACCAATTCAAGCAAATTTGAATACTTGTACCCTGATTTATTGTATGAACTTTTGTGTGCTTTACCTAATTGACAAGCTTCACACTTGTACACCATGTGTTGCCCTTAAACTTTTGGCAAACCAAGCACCATCATTCCTTGACATTTCCTTTATGGCTCTCTCATTGAAATGACCTAGCCTTTTATGCCATAGGTCTAACTCAGACATCTTTTGACTTCCATAAGTAAATAAAGCATGTCCCACATTACCATGGACTTTGAGAGTAAACAACCTTCCTTCCTTTTTACCTGCAACGATGTTTCTATATCCCTGATTTGGATCTTGCACAAAAACACCATCATTTGTGAATCTGACTTCATATCCCTTCTCCACAATTTGCCCTACACATCAAGTTTTTAGGAATAGTAGGAACATAAAGTACCTTGCTCAAGAGCGTACTTCCATTCTTTGTCTTCACTGATCCAATGCTCTCCACCTTATGCTTGGTGTTATCCCCTGTTTGAATTGTATGTCCATTCACCTTTGCTTCCATATCAGTCATCAATGATATATTGCCACTCAGATGATTACCACATCCTGAGTCAATATAAAACACCCTTTGATCCTCTCCTACTACTTCATGAGTTGCACTCAAGATAAGAGTCATGTCATCCTTCTGATCTGATGCATAATTATATAGGACTGAGATTGAAAACTTCTTCCACCTCCTCTAGCATATGATGTCCTACCACCTCTTCCTCTGAAGTTACCTCTTTGGTTTTTGCCTCCTCTAACTCTTTGATTGAAGCTCTAGTTATTACTTTCACTATTTTGATTGTTATACCAACAATCATTTGCCAAATGATTAGTTCTGCCACAAATCCAACAAGCTTTAGTATTATCTTTGTTCTTACCTCCTCTTCCTTTACCTCTGTAATTCATCTTTCCTTTTGTAAAGTTAGCTTGACTTGAAGTTCCTTCATCATCAGTTAACTACTTCCCTTTGCCATTCTTTTTCTTGTCCTTGGAGTACATAGCTTGACTTGCACTCCTATCATTGTCTCCCTTAATGTCCTGCTCAAAAGTTAGCATGTGTCCTAGCAATTGATTAAGATCAGGAGTAAAGTGATCAAGTGACAATTCTATGGACAATATGAAAGGCTTCCACTTCTCATCTCCTCTCAGACCTCTAAGTATTTGCCTTACCAACTTATCCTCTTCAATGTCTTCATCTACTGCTCCCAAGCTATCTGCAATATCCTTCATCCTTGCCACATAATCAAAAATTGATTGTGAGCTCTTCTTCTTGAAGGTTGTGAATTCTGCCCATAATGAGGACTTTCTTGACTTGGTTGTATTTTGGAAATGCTCTTCCAAAGCATTCCACACATCTGTTGCACTTTCTAATCCTCTGATGTGAGGTAGAAGATAATCATTTACAGCCATGTAAATGATGCTCCTAGCTTGAGCATCCTTTCTCATCCAATTCTTCAAACCTGCAAGTTCCTCCCTAGTTGGAACACTAGGATCTTCAAACTCAGGCTTTTCTTCTTCTCCTGTAATGAATGCCATCAAATCTTTGCTCATGAGGTGTGCCTCCATCCTCATTGACCAAGCTGGATAGTTCTCCCTATCTAGCTTATCAATCTGCAAGCTTTCTCCCATCTTTGATTTTCTTATGTATGCAATTACTCAGATTTATGGTAATATAATGTACCTTTGATATAAAGATTTGATCTTTATTGATCCTTCAAACTCGTGCTTTGTTCTTCTTCAAGTTTTATTCCAAGCTTTAGTCTTTGCTTCTTCTATTCACAAAATTTCTGATGCCTGCAACACTCGAGGTTCTCCTTGCTTCTTCTTTCATGTGTACTGCACCTTCAGCTCTGATACCACTATTGGAGACCTCTTAATCTCTAAAGGTTCAATTTATCTTGACTTAAGAACTTCTCTATATCAAGAATAAATCAAACTTTACACAAACTTCAAATTATCTTTCACATATATTAAGAAATACTTCACTGTATGAAGCTTTCTTCATCTTCAAGAGTCTGCTTCAGAAATAGACTTCAATCTTTTCATATTACTTCGATTTTAATCATTCAAATGATACTCACATATCCATGCTACCTTTGTGCAACTATATTTAGCATTAGTTCTTCAAAAGAACTATTATATTTCTAATTTGATCACTTAGATCAAACCTGTGTCATAAACTGTCTTTCAAAAATAGCGACTTTGACATAGTCAACTTCGTAAGTTGATTTCTCACAACACAAATCCCGTTTTGCTTAATGCTTTGAGCCATAGCTTCCTTATCTTCTAACTTAGATTTTGAGTGCTCACTTATGAAAAAATTTACACTGTGCACTGAGATCTAAGCAAAACATTGACACAAAAAAGTGCGCGACTCTGAGAGATCTACCTGTAGACTTTACATACACATGTTCTTATTGATCATACTCACAGCATGAAAGGAATTAGACCATGAAACTTTGAACATAGCTTCTTTAGCTTGTAGATTAGATGTATACAAAAGGATTTCTGATCCACATGATCAGACTGAGAGAAATCTACGAAATACTCGTCGCTATTTTTTGAAGATGACTCTCTTCACATCTATCTCTATGACACTTGTCTTCTAATGACTCTCTCTACATATTTCTTTACATCATTGACTTATATACATATGGTTCTAGACTTATTCCGCGTCTATTACATTACTCCTTATCATCCTAAGGATTATATATACTCAAATTACAAGAATTTCCAACTGTAATGTACATATGTATACAAGCTTCACTTCTGAGATCTCTTCACTTTCTCAAGTAACTTCTTGAACTTCAATCTGATCATAGACTTGCTCCAAGCTCTTTGTAATCATCAATTTGTGATTGTTTTGTTCCAACATTGTAGTGGTTGATCGTTTGAGAAAAATGGCACACTTTATCCCTACAAAGCAATCAGTGGAGGCTCCACAAGTCATGAGCTATTTATTCAGAATATTTTTAGATTGCATGGTGTAGCAAAATCAATAGTTTCAGACAAGGATCCCATGTTTACAGGAATCTTTTGGAAACACCTGTTCAATAAGCTTCAAGCTCAACTCAAGATGAATAGTGGAGAGCATCCATAGACAGACGGTCACACCAAAGGTCACACCGAAATAGTTGATCAGATAGTGGAAGATATGCTATGGGCATATGTTTTAGAAAAGCAAACAGATTGGGATAGTTTCCTCCCATTAGTAGAATTTTCTTATAATAGTTGGAAGCACAAGACTACTAGGCTAGCACCTTTTGAGGTGATCTACATATTTATTCCACATAGTCTAGCTACCATTGGGTTACCCAGGAAATCTTCGAGTGATTCACAATTTTTAACGGATATGCAAGCTAACTTGAAAATAGCTCAGTTCAATCTCCAACAAGCTGCTAAAAGGATGAAAGCGTTTGTAGATCGACATCATACACCACGAACGTTTCAAGAGGGCGATCGTGTTTTTACAGGTTCCACTTGGTTCATCATTAAGAGTGGTTTATGGACTTTGGATAGAAATAAAAAAGATTAATGATGTTGCATATAAATTGCAATTGCCAGATAATTGCAAAGTTCACCCAGTTTTCCATGTTAGCAAGTTGAGACCATGTGAAGAGAGATGGTGGATGCAATCCAAAAATGAGTTGGTGCTGCTACAACCGGCTTCACACTAACCAACTGAGACTTCAGAGTTGCTTAGTAGACCCTTTGAGCTTCCTAAATCCACCAAAATATCAGCCAAGTACTTTTGGAACATGTATCCCAAAAGTTTAAGTCAAGACAGACAAGTTGCAAGATGACTAGCTCCCAAAAACTTGCTATTTTTGGACATACACCTGCTCGGAAAACTAAACAGTGCTCTCAACTTGGTAAGAATTAGATAAATTCCTTTTGGGCATAGAAAATAGACTTAGTAAGCTTCAAATTCCAATTTACAACACTTCAAATGATGGACTGAGCACTGAGAACAAGATTCATCAATTTCTAGAACATGCCCACCATTCTCGGCGCTCTGTAGAGATAGACCAGTGAGCAGTAAAATGCAGATATATCCCAAAGTATAAATTCAATGACATGGAAAATTTGTATGAAAAAACTAGACAGTAAGAGATATCCAACGCACATTAAAACATTGAAAAATGTTGAGTAGAACTTGAGATATGACCTTCTGAAGGTACTGCTATGAGTGAGTATAGCAAAGAACAAAACAAAGAAGTAGATAATGATAAATGTATAGATTCACATATGATTACAACCACATTGGCAATGAATATTTGCACAATAGAATGTTAGAGCTATGGAGTAAGCTCTTCAATCCCTACAAAATGACATGAAGTGGTCACGTACAAGGCTTGCTAATCGCCTCTTCCTTCTTGCTCTTTTTATAGCTATTCTTGGAGGGAGTTTTGAATTCGAATTCAAATGGCTCCACTTAAAAGTGATCCCCAAAGTTAGAAGACATTCCCTCAGCTCAAAAATTCGTGGTTTTAGGTAGTTAGAGTGACGACTTTGCTTTTACATCATGGATGAGGTAAGCCATCTTTTTCGTTTTTTCTTTTTTCAATTACAAGAGATAAAATGTACTCTTTTACAAGAGGTGTTCACATGACTACACATGTGAATTACAAATGATCATAATATCAAGCATATCAAGCATGTAGGCTTGGGTAAAATGCACCAACAGCTCCCCCTCAAGCCTAACATGCAAGAAGGGGAACAATGGACCCTAACCGCCTCGCATGGAAGCGAGAAGCTTCTCTAAGTGGGGTTGCAAGAAGTGCAAGCAACGCATCCTCACCCATGCTCATGAACAATGGCACCATGGCCAATGTCAAAAAGGAGCAAGGGAGGGCAATGCTCACACATAAGCCAACTCCAAATGCCATGTCCACACACATAGATCATCGCCTTGCACACAGGAGAATAGCAAATGAAACCTTCTCTATTCTTCATAGGGCTCAAGGCCATGGCCAAGAGACCTCCTTTTTACAAAATGAGCTCCTCCTTATATAAGAGGGGAGGAGGAATCCGTTGAATACAAGTGGCCAAAGACTTCATTAACTAAGATATTCTAAAAATGATAGGTAGTTGTGAAAATCCAAAAGGGAATCTTCTAAAAGAGAGAGAGCTCTTTGCAGGTATCCAAAAGAGAGCTCTCATTTCTAAAATAAGGAAAGAATTCAAAAAGAAGCTTTTTACAAAACAAGAAGTCTAAGGTCAAGTTTTTATGGGTTTTCACACAAAAAGAAGCGAGAGTTCCTATGAAGGAACTTATGGAAAAATTGAGTCCTTCAAAAGTCTTCAAGTCTTCTTGCCGCATCATAGATCTGCAACACCCTCCCCCTCCTAGGCTTTGTTGTCCCTGACAAAGCTAAGATGAGAGGAACGTACATAGTTGATTGTTCCAAGTACATTGTTGAACTCGTCCAAGCTGAGTCTTCAAATCTTCCAAACTTTGAAACTTTTAAGCCTCCAGGGTGGTGTAGAGTCTTTAACTTCTGAGCGATAATCCCCCCTAAGAGGCACTCAGCACAGTAACAAAAAGAACTGAATGAAATGCATACAGGGACTAATTTGTGCCCTTCATCCTCTGGATTAGTACTTTGGAAGACCTGAAAAACCTGAAAAAGCAAATGGATTTCTGTGAAATGTATGATTTAGGACATAATCTTATGGGCATTCAACCCATGGTCAAACATTGCATCATCTGATACATCATGCTTTCCAAGAGCATACAATGGTCAACCTTGACTGCATAATCCTAAAAATGGAAGCAAGGAACAAAGATTGCTGTGTGGGATCAGGGGTGTGGACACTATCTTCAAAAGAGGGATAGCCACACAACCACATCTCTTGGAATTATCAACACGAAGCTTAGAAAATCATGAAGAATCGATAAGGCAGACACCTCAGCAAGGCACCAGAAGTAGTAGCAT
Source organism: Ceratopteris richardii (assembly GCA_020310875.1). NCBI lineage: Eukaryota > Viridiplantae > Streptophyta > Polypodiopsida > Polypodiales > Pteridaceae > Ceratopteris > Ceratopteris richardii. The sequence goes on from CM035444.1 coordinate 76,082,834, forward strand.
CTAAAACCTGCAATAAATTAATTTTTCCATGCAATCCAGGTCCCATAAACAACCTAGAATGTCGATCATAGGCTCAAAGTGTCAATCCAAATCAAGTGGACAGTAGCATACACAACATTAAGGAGAGCAATCCCTGCATCAACATATCTGCAAAGAGGCATGAACCATGTCCCATACATCATACAATAGCTCAACCTGCCACATAAATTTGATCATCATGGCTTAGACAAGCATGCCGAATTCTGCATCTATTATTCTGATGGGAGTGATAAAAAAATGGGATAGTGGATTCACATATCAGCAAAGGACCAGTGCACACAAGTGTGGAACCCTTCTAAAAAAAACACAGGCTAATACACCCCCATGATGGCTCAAAAGAGGTCAAAATCTCCAGGTAGGGCAGTCACAAGAATCTCCACAACCCACCCAAGGGTATGCCTACATGCAATTTCAAGAAATACCATTGGCATACATAGCCATTGAGAATCATGAAGGAGCATGCCCCAACAATTGATGTCATAAGAGACTAGCATCTTGAAGCCTACAATTAGCTCATATCCAAGCACCCAAGTTCAGCAACAATAGATAGGGAAGCAGATTCATTACAACCAATGAGAGCATCAATAGTTGCAACCCAAACTGTAGGCAACATTCCAAAATGAGAGCTTCAACAATTACAACCCTGCAAACTGTAGGCAATGTCCCTCTTGAAAATCTCTGGAGTTTTGTCAACTCCACTTTGTCCTTCCATCTACATGCCCTATTGTTGTTGGTGCTCATATATGCAATTTGCTCAGAATTAGATTAGTCGGTGGCCGATGGTAGGGGTATGAAGGTTGTCCGTCAATACACAAAAACCATAGGGCAAGCCGGAGTCCTTTTGAGCTTTAGCTTTGAGAGTTTTAAGTCACACATACAATGGCATTTTGTCACACCTCATTAGCCCTGAGTCATATTTTTGTGCAGCTTCAAGGAATTCAAACTTATCATTCATAGAGGAGATGAATCACCCACCTCTTTAACAACAAAATCAGACATGAAGGGAGCAGACAACATGGAACGAAAGGGAGCTTGAGCACCTGCTAAACCCCGACAACCATGGCAATCTGGACATGAGATAGGAGAGCACCGAATTGCTCGACCCTCTACAAGCACTGAGGCAAACACAAACCTTTCAAACATGCACTTGTATTCTTTGAGGCAGAAAAGAGGGACAACATCTCACGAAGTTACATATGTGCATCACCAAGTTGCAAGATGTGGGAATGTAAGTATTGTTAAATACAAGAAAGAGAAGCATTATTATATCTGATTTGACATTCAAAGGCATAGGAAAAAAATGTTATTCCTTTGAGTCATGGCCATCGGAGTATTAGACACATGAATGAGCAGTCATAAAAACTCGAGAGGCCCTATCCAACCACCGATTGCAGTCATACATTTGATACCAAGAGAGCTCTCATCAACAATCCTAGGTCAGACACATCGTCAAGCTGAAAGTCCTATCATGATGCTTCATCGTAATTTTCAACCAAAGGTAAGTTGACCATGAAAGCATAGCTTTGTCCTGGAGAGAAGTAGGTACAATAGAAAGAGGACAAAATAAAGCTCTAATAGACCATTAATCAGCTCAACCGCATGGATTCATGAGTTCCAAGTTTCAAATTCACAAATGTTTCAAGTTAGACAGCAGCAAGACAGGTATCACATGCAACTCTGATATGTTGATTCGAAACAATCCTCAATTGCATGTGTGGTAATGAGCATGCTTAATCCAAGTACCGAATGACATTCAACTCGCACAACCCAAAGTCGTTTTGGGTTCATACCTACAAACTTCTACCTTTGAGAGCAAATAAAAACAACCCACGGTGGCAAGAAAGTGTAGCTAATTCCATAAAACACACTCAAGAAGTCAAATGAGCAAGCAAGAGAACAACACTAGTAGAAACTAACGATATTGCATCGATTGATTTGGAGTTTTGGAGTCCTGATATTTTAGTTCAACTTCCGTGCTTGATATACAGAGCAAGGGAAATTGAGGACTCAATCCCCACTCAAGGATGTTAGTGTTGAACAGCCACATATGCTATATTCAGAGACACGCCTTACATGCATACAAACTTGGTGTAAAGCGAATGACTACATCAGCTTCAAGTGTGAGCGACAAGGAAAGTAGAGATGCAACCAAGATGTCAAAAGGATCTTCCCACAGAGATCCACAAAATAATTTGTGCACAAGAGCCAATGCATGCAGAGTGACCATAGAATCCATATGGAGGCATTACCATAGACCTTAGAGGTTGTCAAGGTAGTCACACTAGCATATAACAGTAAGGGGGAAATGAGGCACTACGGGCAAAAATTTGGCCATGAGCTGGGATGCAAAAAGAGGTTGGAAGAGTCTTATGGGGAAGCACGAGGCTTCAACACCCACACCTTCCGAGCAAGGTGTAACCGACAACAACTGATCCGTTATGAGGTGGGCTCGCACGAGGAGCACACATAAAAATTGACCTTTAGTAGTAGCCATTCCAAGAAGGGATATTTGCAAGTAATGAGACCACATAGTAAAGGGCCGATAAGCAAGTCAACCCGGGGTGTTGAATGCAAGAAGAGTGGGGAGCCTGACTGCTCGAACCCACCATGGAAGCATAGGCCATGAGCTGGGATGCGAAAAGATGTTAAAAGAGTCTTATGGGGAAGCACGAGGCTTCAACACCCACACCTTCCGAGCAAGGTGCACGCGACAACAATTGATTCGTTATGAGGTGGGCTCGCACGAGGAGCACACATAGAAATCGACCTCCAGTAGTAGCCATTCCAAGAAGGGATATTTGCAAGTAATGAGACCACACAGTAAAGGGCCGATAAGCAAGTCAACCCGGGGTGCTGAAAGCAAGAAGAGTGGGGAGCCTGACTACTCGAACCCACCATGGAAGCATAGAGCGCAAGAAACAGGAGCCGATGGAGCTTGACCTTAAACATCATGCAAGAAGTGTGGCTTGGCTTGAATCCATTGTACAGAGCATGATCTCCACCATGGGGGAGCAGAGCTCGACTCACCCATAACAGAGCAAGAACTCAACAGTTGCAAGGGGGAGCTCAGCGAAAGATCGACCCCAAAATGAAACAGAGACGAAAAGAGAGGGAGAAAAACTGCTCCGCATGAGCTCCCCAACAATGGCACCACATCACGTGGTGAACAAACGGTGCCCATTGCTTAGATGCATGAATTAAAGTGGACGTGCAAAACTTCATAAACGTCCAAATTGTAGGCATTGGATTCGCTTTGAGAGTGGTATAAAGAAGATGTACTGCCCCCCACCATCCATGAATTAAAGAAGCTGAATTCACCCCCCCCCCCCCCACGTCCACATCTAATGAATGACAAAGACAAACTCAGAAATAAATGAAAAGATATGCTTATCTCCAACTCATTTTCAAAATGCGTCTGATAAAAGCTCAAAAACTCTTTTTTTTTTGAAAGCAATAGGAAATATAAAATTGATGCAAATCAAAGAAAGAAATACAACTGAACCTCAAAAGAGGTCAATGCCAGTCAAAACCAATCTAACCCCAAGAATAGGAAGGGGGCTCATCTCAGGAAAGTGTTTACAAAATCACTTAAAACCGTGATCATGCCAAGTCTAGGTTTGGAGTGAATACGAAGCATCCTTTCCTTCCACAAGTTAAAGTGATACTTCTTAATAATTACAAAAGGGTTGGTTTCACCCACAGGGGTTTCTTGATAAAAGGATAAGCAGTGATTCATGATTTTTCTTAGCCCCACAAGAAAGGAGAAGAAGTGGTCTTTTCCTCTTTTGTTGAAGATTGCACTATTTCTACTCTTCCATATAGCCCACAGAGTATGGCTCCTGATAAACTGCCACAAAAGGATATCCATCCCGCTCGATTCACCAATCAGGATTTCTTTGTAGCTTGGAGCTTTGATACCATGGATTTGGTAGTACGACCGAATACCTTCCCAGTGTCTAGTGGCAAATTTGCACTTTAAGAACATGTGCTCCAAGTCTTCTTCTTTGCCACAAAGCTTACAGAGACCTGCATCAATTTTATATTTCCTAACTTGGCTACCCATCCAAATGCCTTTGTGAAGGATAAGCCAGTTGAGACAGGATAGCTTGTTGGAATGGGGGAAGGACCAGGAGCTTTGAAGCCTGTACTTCCACTATAGGTGAGACCAAGATAGATCCCACTTCTTATTTAGCTTCCCTGTAATATCTTTAATGCTCTTGGGCGTCCTTCTATAGGTGTACAACATAGTCAGTTTCAAGAATAAATCTATCATCCAAAACTTCACCTTCTCTTATCATGTCATGCAAGTGACCAAAGGCCTTCTTTTTACACTTGTTCCATCTAATAGGGAGAGTAGGATGGGTTTCTTTATTTTTCCAACCAAACCAGATGGAATCCTGCAAAAAAAAAAAGACACATTCTGATCATACCAGACAGGGAGTTTAAACTTCTCCTTGACCACCATCCAGGCTTTCCAGAAATTACATATCAGGGAGCTTCCCTTAGGAACAAATTCAACAGGAGAAACAATCACATCCCAAAGAGTACAGTTGTTCCAACTTTTATTATGTTTAACATGAAAACTGTTTATACTTCTTTTGATCAAACAGGCCCAGAAGTCCTTAGAGGAAATAGATCTGTATATCCATTTGGCAGCCATTTGGGTAGCCATCCTAGATGGGCATATAATACCAAGACCACCTTCAGCTTTCTTCATACAACATATATTCCAGGAAACTTTGGGTATTTTAGATCCACCCCATAAGAACCTTCTGGCCAAAGAAATGGCCTGTCCAATCTGCTTCTTGGTGGGTTGCCAACAGGCCAAAAAATAAGTCAGAGTAGGCAGGATATAATGTTTCACAACAAAAGACCTTTGAGAAATATTGTGCTGCATATCAATCCACATGTAAATTTTAGCCCTAAATTTATCAAGCATCCAATTCCATCTTTGGTCATTGGTGATGCCAAATCCCATAGGAATGCCCAAAAGCCTGAAGATCATCCCTTTTTTGATGATGTCACATCCTGCTGCAATAACACACTCAGGAATCTTATTATTAGTAGCAAAAAAACCCGTTTTTTTGTGATTGACCACAGAACCACTGGCCAAACAGAACAACTCAAGGCAATTGAGGAAATGGTTAGCAGAATTTTCATCAGCCTTCATCAACATGTTTGTGTCATCTGCAAACATTTGCAGACCCAGTTGGGAGTGGGCCTGAGGAATTTCCAAACCAGAGATAGTCCCTTGGCTGATGCAGTCCTTCACAAGTCACCCTAAAGCATCACTGGCTATAGCAAAAGAAGGGGGGCAAGGGGGCAGCCTTGCCTTATGGACTTGCACAGTCTAAAAGGAGAAGAAAGATTACCATTGATAGCCACTTTAGAATAAGCATTCCCAAAAAGAATACTGACAAATTTGATAAATCTTTTTCCAAAGCCAATGTCATGCAGAGACTGGAGAATAAAGTCCCATTCAATCCTTTCATAGGCCTTATCAAAGTCTATTTAAAAAAAATAAGTATCAATGTTCAACTCATTGTAGTAATCAAGACCTTCCCAAATAGTAATAATAGTGTCCAGAATATATCTACCTTTAATAAATCCCTTTCGCTCAGGAAGGATAATACTATCCATTATAGGACTCAACCTTATGGCTAGGATGGAAGCATAAATTTTGTACAAAGAAGTCAGACAAGAGATAGGTCTCCAATTGTTTAAATCATCTTTGGGACCTTTTTTGTGTATTAACTTAATCACTCCAGTATTAATGAAGGTGGACAGGGAACCCCTTCTAGTGGCTTCTTGCTAGATCTTGAGAATAATGGGCACCAAAACTTCCTTAAATTCTTGATAAAATTCATAAGGTAAACCATCATGTCCAGGTGACTTACCAGGCTTCAATTTTCTAATGGATTCTCTAACCTCACCCTCAGAGAGGGGCATGTCAAGGAGGGAGTCCACTCCCTGAGGAATCATCTTCTTCCTACAAAGGGCAATGGCAGCTCTTGCACTCCAAACAGAGTCCCCTCTCTTGGGAGGCTGAGAGAATACATTGGCAAAGAACCTATGAGCAACCTGCAGATTCTCCTTCATGTTAGTAGCATGACTACCATGGTTGTTCTTAAGCAAGGGGATGAAGTCCTTGGCTTTCTTCTTCCTCATGAGGTCAAACATGTGCTTATTAGGCTTATCAATTGTTCCTACCCAATATTCTCTAGACGTGGCAAGGGCACCTCTAGCAAGGAGGTAGTCCTCATGCTTCACTTTATCCTAGAGCTCCTGAATCTTATGCCTCTTGGTTAGCAGATCAAGATTAGAACAACCTATGTTATTTATCTCTTGCAATAACATCATCCTTCTATTGTACCTGTTTTTTTTAGCCTTATACTTATAGTAAGTAAGCAAGGCCTGGATCTCTCTGATATCTTCCTCCCAGGCCACAAAAGGCGACACATCCTTATTAAAGTGGAAATTAAGAAGATTAATAATTCTTTCCTTCACAATAGGAATCTTAAAAAGACAAGGATCCATGTGCGGCCAGCCAGCCCTATAACAGGGGTTGTTACTAAACAACTTCACAATCAGAGGAGCATGATCAGAAAGCTGAAGGGATTGATCAGTAGTGCATCAAAAATTCCAAAGATCTTGACTCCTGCCAGCATGCATATAAAATCTATCCAATCTAGCAGACAAAAAGTTGATTTGATTCCTGTTATTCCAAGTATGACCAGTGTTGACAGAGAGATCTAAAAGGTTATGTTTATTAATCATGTTAAACCAACACTGTTTTTCAAAACCAGAGATCACATTATCACTGTTACCAAATCTATCACCAAGGTTGGTAACCATGTTGAAGTCCCCTATCAAAAAGATGTCTCCATTGAGTCTACTAATTTCCTCCCAGCACTTGGACCTATTCACAGCCTGATTAGCAGCATAAACACAGACAACAGTGAACTTGAGAGGCTCTTTACAATTCACAGCAATCCACTGATTGGAAGGACTCACTTGCACCTCTTCAATTAAGTGGCACATGTTATTATTAATGCCAATGGCAGCACCCCCCTTACCATTGTGGCCCGTGTGGACCCAGTGGCAATGGTTAGAAGTAATTTTCAAGTTTGTCATGAGTTGGGATCCCCCAATCTTCAATTCTTGCAGACAAATGAAGTCTAGGGCAAACAAAGCATCTTTGAGCCAATTATTAATAATCTTACCTCTGACTGGGTCAAAGAGACCCTTGGTCTTGAGAGAAATCAGTTTAATGCTTTCCATGAGTAACAAAACAGAAGCAAAAGAACAAAAAAAACTAACTTTTTGTGATTCTTAACGGGCTTAACAGCTGATATGGAGGACCTTACAATGTCCCTCCTTTTCGTTTTATTCTTTTCTTTAGATTTAGGGCTAGGAGTCCTAGCACTTGTCATACAGACATCTTGTTCATTGGGAAAACCAAGACTCACCTGGGCCATAGTATCCTCATCAAACTTATTAATTTGTTCCAAAAACATTTCGTCACAATTACTATTCACATCTTCTTCTGACGACACAGAGATAGGAGAGATACTTGCAGCGTTCATCCGAGAGAAATCGGTATCCACTGGGAAACTCCCTTCTCCTTTCTCATGTATATTAGAACTTACCTTATTTTTCTCTTCCTGTACCTTTAATTCCTCGTAGACATTAGTTCCAGAGGGTTGAGTATCAAGGTGAGTGACTTCTTCAAGGATCTGGTAGGGATTAAAAATCTCTTTGACAAGCAGCTCTGATTTTAGACCCAGGTTGGGATTTTTCTTCCGTTGCTTGTTTGTAACCTTCTTAAAACCTTGATCATCCTTATTCTACACCATGTTAGTGTGTTCTATAGCAAGGGGGGTCCCTTCTCCAAATTTTTGCTCTTTTTCTTGATTTTTTGCCAGAAGAGGGCAGTCTTTTATTAAGTGTCCCTGTCTGTAACAATTAAAACACACATTAGGCAGGTTCCTGTAAAACACCTTTTGTTCATGCAGTTTACAGCCTTTAGAATTCTTAATCACCTACTTAGTTTTAATATCTTTAGAGATGTCAACTTCTATAAGCATCTGTGGCTCCCATTTAGGATTAAATTCTTTTCTAGATCTGTGTCCCAACACTTCCCCAATCAACGACCCCATTTTTTCAAGCCACGGATAGTATTCCACAGGAAAATCCAAAAACTCAACCCAATTCCTCAAAGAAAAAAAGGAAAAAGTTATTAGGCAGATATTGCACGTTCTTAGCAAAAAGCCCTTTGCTTTCCCGATTCACTCTCATCCAGTTCTTAAGAATTTCCTGAGCCGGTCATGGGCCATGACAAAGGGCAATCACAACCTTTTCCTCAAGGTGATTGTTCCAGTTATCTAGCATAGAGCTTTCTATTATAAGGGTGCACTCATTCTTATCTTCATTTTCTGGTTCCAAGTTGATCGTGTGTTCCGTCTCGCATTTAGGAGGAGAACTACCTACTTCCGTATCTTCTAAAATCTTTTCCTTACCTTTATACCCATTAAAAATAGAGTGAGATACATGCATACCTGGTAAAGCTTGATTAGCAAACATGGAGTAGAAGCCTTGTTGTTGGTTCTGCAAAGCTTTGGCATATGACAACTCACCTTGATTTTGTTGCATAACATTAGGATTCAGACATACCTGCCCTTCTGCGACCTTCACATTGTTCAGGTTAACACCCACCGGCTGCTGCTTGCTGTTACCTACCTCAAAAACAGGATTGAGCATCGAGTTCAGAACGAAACAAGTTTCATTCGATGAGGTGCCTGCCAAGCCGTCATGAAGAGCCTCATGCAGGGCCATAAGAGGGAGCCCCAAGCCCGACATAGAGCAGGGAGGGCACCCCGGGTGGGGGACACAACTAGAACCCCGACGCGGAAAGTCTCTCAGCAAAACCCTAAGCCACGACTATAGCATACGAAAATTGCTCAAAAACTCTTTTGTGTAGGCTCTTTTTTCGTTCTTTTTCTCTTGAAATAGAAAAGAGGGAGGGATAAGACAGAAGACTACCCATCCCCCTATCCTAGGAAATCACTGAAAGAGAGATGGCAGTGGTGGAGAGTGATGCCAAGTGAATGTGTGGAAATGTGTGTATGTGTAAGAGAGTGAGAGAGAAGGGATAAAGGGGGTGTTTTTGTGCAACAAACAAAAATAAAGAACTAAACTATTCAAAAAATTAACAAATAAGAGGTACCCTAGGCCAACCGAAGGCCACACATATTCATCCTCCTCCAAGTGTTAAGGTGCATCTCACAAAATATGAACACACAAACTTGGAGAAACCAACGGCTAAAGGCCGACGTCCCCGGCAACGGCGCCAAATTGTTGAGAAAAGGGGAACAATGGACCCTAACCGCCTCGCATGGAAGCGAGAAGCTTCTCCAAGTGGGGTTGCAAGAAGTGCAAGCAACGCATCCTCACCCATGCTCATGAACAATGGCACCATGGCCAACGTCAAAAAGGAGCAAGGGAGGGCAATGCTCACACACAAGCCAACTCCAAATGCCATGTCCACACACATAGATCATCGCCTTGCACACAAGGAAATAGGAGAATAGCAAATGAAACCTTCTCTATTCTTCATAGGGCCCAAGGCCATGGCCAAGAGACCTCCTTTTTACAAAATGAGCTCCTCCTTATATAAGAGGGGAGGAGGAATCCGTTGAATACAAGTGGCCAAAGGCTTCATTAACTAAGATATTCTAAAAATGATAGGTAGTTGGGAAAATCCAAAAGGGAATCTTCTAAAAGAGAGAGATCTCTTTTCACGTATCCAAAAGAGAGCTCTCATTTCTAAAATAAGGAAAAGAATTAAAAAAGAAGCCTTTTACAAAACAAGAAGGCTAAGGTTGATTTTTTATGGGTTTTCGCACAAAAAGAAGAGAGAGTTCCTATGAAGGAACTTATGGAAAAATTGAGTCCTTCAAAAGTCTTCAAGTCTTCTTGCCGCATCATAGATCTGCAACACCTCCAAATAATTCGTCAATTGTCCTTGATTTTGTGCAAGCCAATCATCAGCTTGACTATGCTCTGATACTAGTGTGAAGAGAGATGGTGGATGCAATCCAAAGATGAGTTGGTGCTGCTACAACCGGCTTCACACTAGCCAACTGAGACTTCAGAGTTGCTTAGTAGATCCTTTGAGCTTCCTAAATCCACCAAAGTATCAGCCAAGTACTTTGGAACATGTATCCCAAAATTTTAAGTCAAGACAGACAAGTTGCAAGATGACTAGCTCCCAAAAACTTGTTATTTTTGGACATATACCTGCTAGGAAAACTGAACAGTGCTCTCAACCTGGTAAGAATTACATGAATTAATTTTGGGAATAGCAAATAGACTTAGTAAGCTTCCAAATACAAGTTAAAACACTTCAAATGATGGATTGAGCACTGAGAACAAGATTCATCAATTTCTGGAACATGCCCACCATTCTCGAGGCTCTGTAGAGATAGACCAGTGAGCAGTAAAATGCATATATCTCCCAAAGTATAAATCCAATGCCATTGAAAATTTGTACGCAGAAGCTAGACATTAAGACCTATCCAACGCACATAGAACACTAAAAATGTTGAGTAGAACTTGAGATATGACCTTCTGAAGTTACTGCTCTGAGTGAGTATAGCAGAGAACAAAACAGAGAAGTAGATAATGATAAATGTATAGATTCACATATGATTACAACAACATTGGCAATAAATATTTGCACAATGGGAGTAGAATGATAGAGCTATGGAGTAAGCTCTTTAATCTCTACAAAATGTCTTCACAGTGGTATCAGAGCAAGGTTGGACAACATGGCAGATGGATTTCCTTCATCAATTGACAAATTGGACAGAGGTAACTACTCAGCTTGGTCATTAAGAATGGAAGCTTATCTTCAAGGTAGAAGTTTATATGGTTATGCGGCTAGAGATGAAGTTATGCCAAGTTTCAGGAACAAAAGTCAACCAACACAAGAAGAGCAAGAAAGATTGAGCACATGGTGCTCCAAGGATGCACTTGCAAGGTCTTATCTCCTCAACTCTATCTCAGATTTTTTGTTGCCTCACATTAGGAGTTGTAAGACATCTCAGGAGGTGTGGGATGCACTTGAAGCTTTCTTTTCTTCAAGTACCAAAGCTAGGAAGCATCAACTATGGCTGGATTTCACAACTCTCAAGAAGGCTCCCAAACAAAATGTGACTGATTTTGTCACAAAGCTTAAGGACATAGCGGATCAGTTGGGAAGCATTGGAGAGGTTATAGATGAAGAGCAAATTGTAAGGCAAGTCATCAATGGCTTGAAGGCAGATGACAAGTGGGAAGCATTCACCACAACTATGGATTTGTACATGGATATGCATGTACCTGATTTCAATACACTCATTCGACAACTACTTACTCAAGAGGCAAAGCTTATCAAAAATGGAGAAAGCTCTAAAGGTAATCAATCTTCAGCTTTATACCCTGATAAGAGCAAGTCCAAAGATAACAAAGGAAAGGCAAAGAAAGTGGATGATGAAGCAGGTACATATCAAGCTAACTATGCAGGTAGAGGAAGACATGGCAGAGGTAGAGGAAGAGGAGGTAGACAAGGCAGGGGGAGATCCCAAGACTCCAACCCATGTTCTATTTGTGGACTAACTAATCATACATTTGAAAATTGCTTTAGGTTTCGAGGAATCAAAGAGGCAGAGGATACAATAGAGGAAGTTATGGCTACTCAAGAGGAAGGTTCAACAATTATCATGGCAACCACAACAACTACAATCATTCAAACTATCAAGGAGGCTACAAAGGAAGGAGAGACTACAATAACTACACAGAAGACTCAAACAAAGAGGATTCATTATTGATCATGAACATGGCTATGCCACAAGGTAAATCTGATGAGCATGTTTTCTACATAGATTCAGGTTGTTCAAATCATATGGCACGAAATGTGGCACTCCTATCAGATTTAGAAGATCCAAGGAATAAGCATGAGGTACAAACAGGAGATGATACAAAACATCCTGTGGAGAAAATAGGCAATGTCAAAGCACCTGATGGAAACATCAACCTACTCAGTAAGGTACTCTATGTCCCTACCATTACAAAGAATTTGATAAGTGTTGGGCAGATAGTAGAGAAAGGGTTGCAAGTCAGGTTCACAAAAGCAGGAGCATTTGTTGAAGATCCAAGTCAAGGATTCAGAAGAATTGCAAAAGGTGAAAAGGCAGGTAGATTGTTCACATTTGAATTACAAGACACTAGAAATATTGCTCTCTTTAATTATGGTAGTAAGACACTCACAGAATTGGAAGTATGGCACAAAAGGTTAGCACATATTGGTGAAAGGTCATTAAAGCAAATTTGCAGGAACCAAAGTGTACTTGGACTCCCTAATTTGTCAAAACAACATATGATTTATAAGTGTAGTGCATGTCAATTTGGAAAGTCTCACAGGTTACGATTCATGAAGAAAGGTTATATGCATGGAGATCTCTTGGAGTTGGTTCATACAGATGTATGGGGACCTAGCAGGGAAGCTTCAATATCTGGATCAACGTATTATGTCTCCTTTATTGATGATTGCAGCAGATGGACTATCCTATTCTTTATGAAACACAAAGATGAAGTTTTTCATGTTTCAAAAGATATTTGGCTCTTGTGGAGAATCAAACAAGTAAATCACTAAAAAGGCTAAGGTCAAATGGAGGGAGAGAATACTTCTCCCGTGAGTTTGATTCTTTTCTTCAAGAAAGAGGAATCAAAAGAGAGGTAACTACAAGGTACACTCCTGAGCAAAATGGAGTGGCGGAAAGGAGGAATACGACAATTGTTGAAGCTTCAAAGTCTATGTTAAATGAAAAGCATTTACCTAATTACTTATGGGCTCAGGCTGTATCTACAGCCACTTACTTGATTAACAGGTTGCCTTCAAAATCCCTTGATGGGATGACAACATATGAGGCTTGGAATGGAAGAAGACCAAGCTTGGATCATTGTAAAATTTTTGGATGTATTGCTTTTGCTCATGTTCCTTCACAGGTTAGAGGCAAGATGGATCCAAAGGCAGAAAGGTGTGTATTTATTGGATATGACAACAACCAAAAGGGCTACAGGTTATACAACCCTACCAACAAGGATTCTTGGTAAGCAGAGATGTAGTTTTTGATCAGAACAATTCATGGTATGAAGATTCATGCAGGAAGGTCAATTTACCATATGATCTTGAAGAAGATTTTCCAAAGCTTGGTAGAGAACAACCAAAGATTGAAGAACAAGACACCTCAGAGGATGATGAAGAATCTCAGATGGAAAAGATCAAAGCATGGAAGTCTAAAGGTAAAGCCAAATTGCAGGAACTTGGACATGAGGGAGAATCATCACATCATGGCCTAAGAAGTTCTATGAGGGAAAAGAAAAAACCAGAAAGGTATGGGTTTGACACCTCATTAGTAACGTAACTAAACATTCTATCTACATAGCACAGGACATAAACCAAGAGGAGCCATCATCATTTGAAGAGGCCAAAGCAAAAACAGAATGGAAGCATGCAATGAAGGAAGAGATTGAAGCACTTGAAGAAAACAACACTTGGGATTTGGTGCCCAAGACGTCATCCATGAAGGTAATAGGCTCAAGATGGGTCTATAAACTCAAGAAGAATTCTGATGGTTCCATTAACAGGTATAAGGCAAGGCTTGTAGCAAAAGGCTTTGCACAAACTCAGGGAATTGATTATGAGGAGACTTTCTCTCTTGTGGCAAAGATGCCTACTATTAGGGCTTTGCTTAGTATTGCCTCTTCCAAGAATTGGAAGATACTTCAACTAGATGTAAAGAATGCATTTTTGAATGGTTGGAAAGAGGTATATATGGCACAACCACTTGGTTTTGAGAATCATGCTTATCCTGATTATGTGTGTAAACTTAACAAAGCATTGTATGGTCTCAAGCAAGCTCCAAGAGCTTGGAATTTCAGGCTTGTTTCATTCTTGCAAGACAAAGGCTTTCAACCAAGCAAGGCAGATCCTTCACTCTTTATCAAAAAGAGTAATTCTGAGATCATCTATCTATGTGTATATGTAAATGACATTATATTGACAGGAAATGATGCAGATGGTATGAAGAAGATCAAAGATCAGATGAGAGAAGAGTTCAAGATAAGTGATTTGGGTTCACTTACCTACTTCCTAGGCTTGGAAGTTGTCTACAAAGATCATGGTTTGTTTCTCACTCAAAGAAAGTACAATAAGGACATGTTGGCAAAATTCAAGATGCAAGATTGTAAGATTGCAGGTACTGCAATGGAGGTCAATCACAAGTTGAGCTCACATGAAGGTGAAATCATAGAGGACATCACATCATATCAAAGTCTAGTGGGTAGTCTCATCTATGCCACATTGACAAGAGTAGATATATGTTACAGTGTGAGTGTGCTAAGCCAATTTATGCACACACCAAGGAAACCACATATGGATGCTGCCAAAAGGATTCTCAAGTATCTCAAAGGAACCATAAATGAAGGACTTTATTATCCTTATGTATCTGATTTAGGGTTGAAGTTATTTTCTGATGCAGATTGGGCTGGCTCCAAGGAAGATAGAAGGAGCACTTCAGGTTATCTTACCTTTGCAGGTTCAAAGCTTATTTCATGGTCATCCAAGACGAAACCCACAAATGCTCTCTCTTCTACTGAAGATGAATATAGATGTCTTGCCATAGCTACTCAGGAAGCTATGTGGATGAAGACATTATTCAAAGATCTTGGATTGGAGTTTGGAACTCCAACTATTTTTGGTGACAATATGAGTTCTATTCATTTGGCTGCTAATCCTATTTTTCATGCAAGGACTAAACATATTGAAGTTCATTATCACTTTGTACGAGAAAAGGTTCTAAGCAAAGAGATTCAAATATCATATGTGTCCACTCATCAACAATGTGCATATATTCTAACCAAAGCATTCAATGGTACATAGCTTTGCAAATTCAAGGCTATGATAGGTTTGCAGGTAATGTTGGAAGATTGAAGACCTCAAGCATACTTGGCTTGAGGGGGAGCTACTAGAGCAAGTCTATGACAAGCCTAAGTATTGGCTTGAGTCCCACAAAGTCATGAAAAAAGCTTTAAAATGAAGACTATGTAAAGTTCACTTGTGAACTACCTCTTGTAACTTTTGAAGAGTTTACTTAATGTAAAAGTGATAGAATCTTAAGTGGTTGAGTCCACTTGATCAAGAATGGAAAGAGGAGCCAGGAATTCAGGATTTGTGGTAGGTAGAGAATCAAATCAATGATTGATTGATTGGAGAGTGATTCAGGGAAGTTAGCCTCCCAAACTCAACTATAAATTGATGGCAGTTTTAGTCGTTGTTAGAGAGACCTATTGAAGACCTTCAAGAGCTTAGCTTTATGCCATATCAAGGTGTGATTACAAGGCACACATATGTATCAGTAAGTCCATTGTATTGTACAAGCAATATACTTTGATTTTCATGATCATTTGGGTTCATATTTCCATGTTCTTGTGAAGTGTACTACTCACTACCATTACTCTCAGTTTTCTCACTCAGATTGCAGAGATGTTTTCTTTGAGTTTGGTGCATCATTTTTAGTAATTTAACTTGGTAAAGTTAGATCTATAAGTCTACTAAATGCTCACAAATTTTCATGTCTTTTGGATGTTGAAATCTTCCGTTATGTTCATTTGAAGTCAACAGGGTCTGTTCATCTTCACTTCTCTGTCAGGTACCCGATTTTTTAACTCACCTTGTCAGAGCCATTTATCAGTGGTTACTTACGCAGTTTCAGTGATTTAAGGATTGTTGGATGCAGCTTACTGTCTAGTAACAATACAAATTTTCATAAGCATTGGATTCCTACATTTTGATTTATGTTCATTTTGCCGCTCACTAGTCTCAAACTGGAGCAGCCCATGAAAATCGGGATGATGTCATCACTTGTTAAAACTCATTCTGAGTGTGTGGTTTATTATTTTTGATGAGATTACTCTTGAAAGTTAGCTCCTTAAGCTACCTAGACTTCCCCAAGAGGAATTAAGCTAATTGCTGCTGTGCTCCGAGAATTATGTAAAACACTGGACAGGTGTATGAACCAAGAATAGCAAGTTTTCACCTCTGAGCTAACTCCAACTTATTTGTTTTGATCTATCTTTTTGAGAGTGATCTTCCAAGGTACATAGGGTGTCTAATACATCCATTGGCAAGCTAAAAGGGCCCACCATATACTCTTGGAGTTCATTTGGCTGGTGTAGATCAAGGATTTTGCAACACCTCTTCATCTTCAACCACATACCTATCCATCTCTTCACAGTGGTATCACAGCAAGGTTGGAGAACATGGCAGATGGATTTCCTTCATCAATTGACAAATTGGACAGAGGTCACTACTCAGCTTGGTCATTAAGAATGGAAGCTTATCTTCAAGGTAGAAGTTTATATGGTTATGTGGCTGGAGATGAAGTTATGCCAAGTTTTAGGAACAAAAGTCAACCAACACAAGAAGAGCAAGAAAGATTGAGCACATGGTGCTCCAAGGATGCACTTGCAAGGTCTTATCTCCTCAACTCTATCTCAG
Organism: Ceratopteris richardii; assembly: GCA_020310875.1. Classification (NCBI taxonomy): domain Eukaryota; kingdom Viridiplantae; phylum Streptophyta; class Polypodiopsida; order Polypodiales; family Pteridaceae; genus Ceratopteris; species Ceratopteris richardii. The sequence continues at coordinate 76,099,473 of CM035444.1, forward strand.
ATTTTTTGTTGCCTCAAATTAGGAGTTGTAAGACATCTCAAGAGGTGTGGGATGCACTTGAAGCTTTCTTTTCTTCAAGTACCAAAGCTAGGAAGCATCAACTATGGCTAGATTTCACAACTCTCAAGAAGGCTCCCAAACAAAATGTGAGTTATTTTGTCACAAAGCTCAAGGACATAGCGGATCAGTTGAGAAGCATTGGAGAGGTAATAGATGAAGCGAAATTGTTAGGCAGGTCATCAATGGCTTGAAGGCAGATGACAAGTGGGAAGCATTCACCACAGCTATGGATTTGTACATGGACATGCATGTACCTGATTTCAATACACTCATTGGACAACTACTTACTCAAGAGGCAAAGGTTATCAAAAATGGAGAAAGCTCTAAAGGTAATCAATCTTCAGCTTTATACACTCATAAAAGCAAGTGCAAAGATAACAAAGGAAAGGCAAAGAAAGTGGATGATGAAGTAGGTACATATCAAGCTAACTATGCAGGTAGAGGAAGACATGGCAGAGGTAGAGGAAGAGGAGGTAGACAAGGCAGGGGGTGATCCCAAGACTCCAACCCATGTTCTATTTGTGGAGTAACTAATCATACAACTGAAAATTGCTTTAGGAATTCCAGGAATCAAAGAGGCAGAGGATGCAATAGAGGAAGTTATGGCTACTCAAGAGGAAGGTTCAACAATTATAATGGCAACTACAACAACTACAATCATTCAAACTATCAAGGAGGCTAAAAATGAAGGAGAGACTACAATAACTACATAGAAGACTCAAACAAAGAGGATTCATTATTGATCATGAACATGGCTATGCCACAAGGTAAATCTGATGAGCATGTTTTCTACATAGATTCAGGTTGTTCAAATCATGTGGCAGGAAATATGGCACTCCTATCAGATTTAGAAAATCCAAGGAATAAGCATGAGGTACAAACAGGAGATGATACAAAACATCCTGTGGAGAAAATAGGCAATGTCAAAAAAAAGCACCTGATGGAAACATCAACCTACTTATTAAGGTACTCTATGTCCCTACACCATTTATCAGTGGTTACTTATGCAAATTCAGTGATCTAAGGCTTGTTGGATGCCGCTTACTGTCTAGTATAACAATAAAAATTTTCATAATCATTGGATTCCTACATTTTGATTTATGTTCATCTTGCTGCTCACTAGTCTCAAACTGTAGCAGCCCATGAAAATCGAGATGATGTCATCACTTGTTTAAACTCATTCTGAGTGTGTGGTTTATTATTTTTGATGAGATTACCCTTGAAAGTTAGCTCCTTAAGCTACCTAGACTTCCCCAAGAGGAATTAAGCTAATTGCTGCTGTGCTCAGAAAATTATGTAAAACACTGGACAGGTGTATGAACCAAGAATAGCAAGTTTTCACCTCTGAGCTAACTCCAACTTATGTGTTTTGATCTATCTTTTTGAGAGTGATCTTCCAAGGTACATAGGGTGTCTAATACATCCATTGGCAAGCTAAAATGGCCCACCATATACTCCTGGAGTTCATTTAGCTGGTGTAGTTCAAGGATTTTGCAACACCTCTTCATCTTCAAGCACATACCTATCCATCTCTTCACAGTGGTATCAGAGCAAGGTTGGAGAACATGGCAGATGGATTTCCTTCATCAATTGACAAATTGGATAGAGGTAACTACTCAGCTTGGTCATTAAGAATGGAAGCTTATCTTCAAGGTGGAAGTTTATATGGTTATGTGGCTGGAGATGAAGTTATGCCAAGTTTCAGGAACAAAATTCAACCAACACAAGAAGAGCAAGAAAGATTGAGCACATGGTGCTCCAAGGATGCACTTGCAAGGTCTTATCTCCTCAACTCTATCTCAGATTTTTTGTTGCCTCACATTAGGAGTTGTAAGACATCTCAGGAGGTGTGGGATGCACTTGAAGCTTTCTTTTCTTCAAGTACCAAAGCTAGGAAGCATAAACTATGGCTAGATTTCAAAACTCTCAAGAAGGCTCCCAAACAAAATGTGAGTGATTTTGTCACAAAGCTCAAGGACATAGCGGATCAGTTGAGAAGCATTGGAGAGGTAATAGATGAAGAGCAAATTGTAAGGCAGGTCATCAATGGCTTGAAGGCAGATGACAAGTGGGAAGCATTCACCACAGCTATGGATTTGTACATGGACATGCATGTACCTGATTTCAATACACTCATTGGAAAACTACTTACTCAAGAGGCAAAGCTTATAAAAAATGGAGAAAGCTCTAAAGGTAATCAATCTTCAGCTTTATACACTGATAAAAGCAAGTCCAAAGATAACAAAGGAAAGGCAAAGAAAGTGGATGATGAAGCAAGTACATATCAAGCTAACTATGCAGGTACCAGAAGACATGGCAGAGGTAGAGGAAGAGGAGGTAGACAAGGCAGGGGGAGATCCCAAAACTCCAACCCATGTTCTATTTGTGGACTAACTAATCATACAACTGGAAATTGCTTTAGGAATTCCAGGAATCAAAGAGGCAGAGGATACAATAGAGGAAGTTATGGCTACTCAAGACGAAGGTTCAACAATTATCATGGCAACTACAACAACTAAAATCATTCAAACTATCAAGGAGGCTACAAAGGAAGGAGAGACTACAATAACTACACAGAAGACTCAAACAAAGAGGATTCATTATTGATCATGAACATGACTATGCCACAAGGTAAATCTAATGAGCATGTTTTCTACATAGATTCAGGTTGTTCAAATCGTGTGGCAGGAAATGTGGCACTCCTATCAGATTTAGAAGATCCAAGGAATAAGCATGAGGTACAAACAAGAGATGATACAAAACATCTTGTGGAGAAAATAGGCAATGTCAAAGCACCTGATGGAAACATCAACCTACTTAGTAAGGTACTCTATGTCCCTACCATTACAAAGAATTTGATAAGTGTTGGGCAGATAGTAGAGAAAGGGTTGCAAGTCAGGTTCACAAAGGCAGGAGCATTTGTTGAAGATTCAAATCAAGGATTCAGAGGAATTGCAAAAGGTGAAAAGGCAGGTAGATTGTTCACATTTGAATTACAAGACACTAGAAATATTTCTCTCTTTAATTATGGTAGTTAGACACTCACAGAATTGGAAGTATGGCACAAAAGGTTAGCACATATTGGTGAAAGGTCATTAAAGCAAATTTGCAGGAACCAAAGTGTACTTGGACTCCCTAATTTGTCAAAACAACATATGATTTATAAGTGTAGTGCATGTCAATTTGGAAAGTCTCACAGGCAAGGTCTATGTTAAATGAAAAGCATTTACCTAATTACTTATGGGCTGACGCTGTATCTACAGCCACTTACTTGATTAACAGGTTACCTTCAAAATCCCTTGATGGGATGACTCCATATGAGGCTTGGAATGGAAGAAGACCAAGCTTGGATCATTGTAAAATTTTTGGATGTATTGCTTTTGCTCATGTTCCTTCACACGTTAGAGGCAAGATGGATCCAAAGGAAGAAAGGTGTGTATTTATTGGATATGACAACAATCAAAAGGGCTACAGGTTATACAATCCTACCAAAAAAGGATTCTTGGTAAGCAAAGATGTAGTTTTTGATCAGAACAATTCATGGTATGAAGATTCATGCAGGAAGGTCAATTTACGATATGATATTGAAGAAGATTTTCGAAAGCTTGGTAGAGAACAACCAAATATTGAAGAACAAGACACCTCAGAGGATGATGAAGAATCTCAGATGGAAAAGATCAAAGCATGGAAGTCTAAAGGTAAAGCCAAATTGCAGGAACTTGGACATGAGGCAGAATCATCACATCATGGCCTAAGAAGATCTATGAGGGAAAAGGAAAAACCAGAAAGGTATGGGTTTGACACCTCATTAGTAACTAAACATTCTATCTACATAGCACATGACATAAACCAAGAGGAGCCATCATCATTTGAAGAGGCCAAAGCAAAAATAGAATGGAAGCATGCAATGAAGGAAGAGATTGAAGCACTTGAAGAAAACAACACTTGGGATTTGGTGCCCAAAACTTCATCCATGAAGCTAATAGGCTCAAGATGGGTCTATAAATTCAAGAAGAATTCTGATGGTTCCATTAACAGGTATAAGGCAAGACTTGTAGCAAAAGGCTTTGCACAAACTCAGGGAATTGATTATGAGGAGACTTTCTCTCCTGTGGCAAAGATGCCTACTATTAGGGCTTTGCTTAGTATTGCCTCTTCCAAGAATTGGAAGATACTTCAACTAGATGTAAAGAATGCATTTTTGAATGGTTGGATAATAGAAGAGGTATATATGCCACAACCACCTGGTTTTGAGAATCAAGTTTATCCTGATTATGTGTGTAAACTTAACAAAGCATTGTATGGTCTCAAGCAAGCTCCAAGAGCTTGGAATTTCAGGCTTGTTTCATTCTTGCAGGACAAAGGCTTTCAACCAAGCAAGGCAGATCCTTCACTCTTTATCAAAAAGATTAATCCTGAGATCATCTATCTATGTGTATATGTAGATGATATTATATTGACAGGAAATGATGCAGATGGTATGAAGAAGATCAAAGATCAGATGAGAGAAGAGTTCAAGATAAGTGATTTGGGTTCACTTACCTACTTCCTAGGCTTGGAAGTTGTCTACATAGATCATGGTTTGTTTCTCACTCAAAGAAAGTACATTAAGGACATGTTGGAAAAATTCAAGATGCAAGATTGTAAGATTGCAGGTACTCCAATGGAGGTCAATCACAAGTTGAGCTCACATGAAGGTGAACTCATAGAGGACATCACATCATATCAAAGTCTAGTGGGTAGTCTCAACTATGCCACATTGACAAGAGTAGATATATGTTACAGTGTGAGTGTGCTAAGCCAATTTATGCACACACCAAGGTTCATTATCACTATGTACAAGAAAAGGTTCTAAGCAAAGAGATTCAAATATCATATGTGTCCACTCATCAACAATGTGCAGATATTCTAACCAAAGCATTGGATGGTACAAAGCTTTGCAAATTCAAGGCTATGATAGGTTTGCGGGTAATCTTGGAAGATTGAAGACCTCAAGCATACATGGCTTGAGGGGGAGCTATTGGAGCAAGTCTATGACAAGCCTAAGTATTGTCTTGAGTCCCACAAAGTCATGAAAAAAGCTTTAAAATGAAGACTATGTAAAGTTCACTTGTGAACTACCTCTTGTAACTTTTGAAGAGTTTACTTAATGTAAAAGTGAGAGAATCTTAAGTGGTTGAGTCCACTTGATCAAGAATGGAAAGAGGAGCAACGAATTTGTGATTTGTGGTAGGTAGAGAATCAAATCAATCATTGATTGATTGGAGAGTGATTGAGGGAAGTTAGCCTCCCAAACTCAACTATCAATAGATGGCTGTTTTAGTCGTGGTTAGAGAGACCTATTGAAGACCTCCAAGAGCTGAGTTTTATGCCATATCAAGGTGTGATTACAAGGCACACATATGTATCAGTAAGTCCATTGTATTGTACAAGCAATATACTTTCATTTTCATGATCATTTGGGTTCATATTTCCATGTTCTTGTGAAGTGTACTACTCACTGCCATTACTCTCAGTTTTCTCAGTCAGATTGCAGAGATGTTTTCTCTAAGCTTGGTGCATCATTTTTAGTAATTTAACTTGGTAAAGTTAGATCTATAAGTCTACTATATGCTCAGATATTTGCATGTTATTTGGATTTTGTAATCTTTCGTTATGTTCATTTGAAGTCAACAGGGTCTGTTCATCTTCACTTCTCTGTCAGGTACCCGATTTTTTAACTCACCTTGTCAGAGCCATTCATCAGTGGTTACTTATGCAAATTCAGTGATTTAAGGATTCTTGGATGCAGCTTACTGTCTAGTATAACACTACAAATTTTCATAATCATTGGATTCCTACATTTTGATTTATGTTCATTTTGCTGCTCACTAGTCTCAAACTGTAGCAGCCCATGAAAATCGGGATGATGTCATCACTTGTTAAAACTCATTCTGAGTGTGTGGTTTATTATTTCTGATGAGATTACTCTTTAAAGTTAGCTCCTTAAGCTGCCTAGACTTCCTCAAGAGAAATTAAGCTAATTGCTGCTGTGCTCAGAGAATTATGTAAAACACTGGACAAGTGTATGAACCAAGAATAGCAAGTTTTCACCTCTGAGCTAACTCCAACTTATCTGTTTTGATCTATCTTTTTGAGAGTGATTTTCCAAGGTACATAGGGTGTCTAATACATCCATTGGCAAGCTAAAAGGGCCCACCATATACTCCTGGAGTTCATTTGGCTGGTGTAGATCAAGGATTTTGCAACACCTCTTCATATTCAAGCACATACCTATCCATCTCTTCACAGTGGTATCAGAGCAAGGTTGGAGAACATGGCAGATGGATTTCCTTCATCAATTCACAAATGTGATAGAGGTAACTACTCAGCTTGGTCATTAAGAATGGAAGCTTATCTTCAAGGTAGAAGTTTATATGGTTATGTGGCTGGAGATGAAGTTATGCCAAGTTTCAGGAACAAAAGTCAACCAACACAAGAAGAGCAAGAAAGATTGAGCACATGGTGCTCCAAGGATGCACTTGCAAGGTCTTATCTCCTCAACTCTATCTCAAAGTTTTTGTTGCGTCACATTAGGAGTTGTAAGACATCTCAAGAGGTGTGGGATGCACTTGAAGCTTTCTTTTCTTCAAGTACCAAAGCTAGGAAGCATCAACTATGGCTGGATTTCACAACTCTCAAGAAGGCTCCCAAACAAAATGTGAGTGATTTTGTCACAAAGCTCAAGGACATAGCGGATCAGTTGAGAAGCATTGGAGAGGTAATAGACGAAGAGCAAATTGTAAGGCAGGTCATCAATGGCTTGAAGGCAGATGACAAGTGGGAAGCATTCACCACAGCTATGGATTTGTACATGGACATGCATGTACCTGATTTCAATACACTCATTGGACAACTACTTACTCAAGGGGCAAAGCTTATCAAAAATGGAGAAAGCTCTAAAGGTAATCAATCTTCAGCTTTATACACTGATAAAAGCATGTCCAAAGATAACAAAGGAAAGGCAAAGAAAGTGGATGATGAAGCAGGTACATATCAAGCTAACTATGCAGGTAGAGGAAGACATGGCAGAGGTAGAGGAAGAGGAGGTAGACAAGGCAGGGGGAGATCCCAAAACTCCAACCCATTTTCTATTTGTGGACTAACTAATCATACAACTGAAAATTGCTTTAGGAAATCTAGGAATCAAAGAGGCAGAGGATACAATAGAGGAAGTTATGGCTACTCAAGAGGAAGGTTCAACAATTATCATGGCAACTACAACAACTACAATCATTCAAACTATCAAGGAGGCTACAAAGGAAGGAGAGACTACAATAACTACACAGAAGACTCAAACAAAGAGGATTCATTATTGATCATGAACATGGCTATGCCACAAGGTAAATCTGATGAGCATGTTTTCTACATAGATTCAGGTTGTTCAAATCATGTGGCAGGAAATGTGGCACTCCTATCAGATTTAGAAGATCCAAGGAATAAGCATGAGGTACAAACAAGAGATGATACAAAACATCCTATGGAGAAAATAGGCAATGTCAAAGCACCTGATGGAAACATCAACCTACTCAGTAAGGTACTCTATGTCCCTACCATTACAAAGACTTTGATAAGTGTTGAGCAGATAGTAGAGAAAGGGTTGCAAGTCAGGTTCACAAAAGCTGGAGCATTTGTTGAAGATCCAAGTCAAGGATTCAGAAGAATTGCAGAAGGTGAAAAGGCAGGTAGATTGTTCACATTTGAATTACAAGACACTAGAAATATTGCTCTCTTTAATTATGGTAGTCAGACACTCAGAGAATTGGAAGTATGGCACAAAAGGTTAGCACATATTGGTGAAAGGTCATTCAAGCGAATTTGCAGGAACCAAAGTGTACTTGGACTCCCTAATTTGTCAAAACAACATATGATTTATAAGTGTAGTGCATGTCAATTTGGAAAGTCTCACAGGTTACCATTCATGAATAAAGGTTATATGCATGGAGATCTCTTGGAGTTGGTTCATACAGATGTATGGGGACCTAGCAAGGAAGCTTCAATATCTGGATCAAGGTATTATGTCTCCTTTATTGATGATTGCAGCAGATGGACTATCCTATTCTTTATGAAACACAAAGATGAAGTTTTTTCATGTTTCAAAAGATATTTGGCTCTTGTGGAGAATCAAACAAGTAAACCACTAAAAAAGCTAAGGTCAAATGGAGGGGGAGAATACTTCTCCCATGAGTTTGATTCTTTTCTTCAAGAAAGAGGAATCAAAAGAGAGGTAACTACAAGGTACACTCTTGAGCAAAATGGAGTGGCAGAAAGGAGGAATAGGACAATTGTTGAAGCTGCAAGGTCTATATTAAATGAAAAGCATTTACCTAATTACTTATGGGCTGAGGCTGTATCTACAACCACTTACTTGATTAACAGGTTACCTTCAAAATCCCTTGATGGGATGACTCCATATGAGGCTTGGAATGGAAGAAGACCAAGCTTGGATCATTGTAAAATTTTTGGATGTATTGCTTTTGCTCATGTTCCTTCACAGGTTAGAGGCAAGATGGATCCAAAGGCAGAAAGGTGGTATTTATTGGATATGACAACAATCAAAAGGGCTACAGGTTATACAACCCTAGCAAAAAAGGATTCTTGGTAAGCAGAGATGTAGTTTTTGATGAGAACAATTCATGGTATGAAGATTCATGCAGGAAGGTCAATTTACCATATGATCTTGAAGAAGATTTTCCAAAGCTTGGTAGAGAACAACCAAAGAGTGAAGAACAAGACACCTCAGAGGATGATGAAGAATCTCAGATGGAAAATGGAAGTCTAAAGGTAAAGCCAAATTGCAGGAACTTGGACATGAGGCAGAATCATCACATCATGGCCTAAGAAGATCTATGAGGGAAAAGAAAAAACCAGAAAGGTATGGGTTTGACACCTCATTAGTAACTAAACATTCTATCTACATAGCACATGACATAAACCAAGAGGAGCCATCATCATTTGAAGAGGCCAAAGCAAAAACAGAATGGAAGCATGCAATGAAGGAAGACATTGAAGCACTTGAAGAAAACAACACTTGGGATTTGGTGCCCAAGACTTCATCCATGAAGGTAATAAGCTCAAGATGGGTCTATAAACTCAAGAAGAATTCTGATGGTTCCATTAACAGTTATAAGGCAAGGCTTGTAGCAAAAGGCTTTGCACAAACTCAGGGAATTGATTATGAGGAGACTTTCTCTTCTGTGGCAAAGATGCCTACTATTAGGGCTTTGCTTAGTATTGCCTCTTCCAAGAATTGGAAGATACTTCAACTAGAAACAACAACTACAATCATTCAAACTATCAAGGAGGCTACAAAGGAAGGAGAGACTACAAGAACTACACAGAAGACTCAAACAAAGAGGATTCATTATTGATCATGAACATGGCTATGCCACAAGGTAAATCTGATGAGCATGTTTTCTACATAGATTCAGGTTGTTCAAATCATGTGGCAGGAAATGTGGCACTCCTATCAGATTTAGAAGATCCAAGGAATAAGCATGAGGTACAAACAGAAGATGATACAAAACATCCTGTGGAGAAAATAGGCAATGACAAAGCACCTGATGGAAACATCAACCTACTCAGTAAGGTACTCTATGTCCCTACCATTACAAAGAATTTGATAAGTGTTGGGCAGATAGTAGAGAAAGGGTTGCAAGTCAGGTTCACAAAAGCAGGAGCATTTGTTGAAGATCCAAGTCAAGGATTCATAAGAATTGCAAAAGGTGAAAAGGCAGGTAGATTGTTCACATTTGAATTACAAGACACTAGAAATATTGCTCTCTTTAATTATGGTAGTCAGACACTCAAGAATTGGAAGTATGGCACAAAAGGTTAGCACATATTGGTGAAAGGTCATTAAAGCAAATTGGCAGGAACCAAGGTGTACTTGGACTCCCTAATTTGTCAAAACAACATATGATTTATAAGTGTAGTGCATGTCAATTTGGAAAGTCTCACAGGTTACCATTCATGAAGAAAGGTTATATGCATGGAGATCTCTTGGAGTTGGTTCATATAGATGTATGGGGACCTAGCAAGGAAGCTTCAATATCTAGATCAAGGTATTATGTCTCCTTTATTGATGATTGCAGCAGATGGACTATCCTATTCTTAATGAAACACAAAGATGAAGTTTTTTCATGTTTCAAAAGATATTTGGCTCTTGTGGAGAATCAAACAAGTAAATCACTAAAAAGGCTAAGCTCAAATGGAGGGGGAGAATACTTCTCCCATGAGTTTGATTCTTTTCTTCAAGAAAGAGGAATCAAAAGAGAGGTAACTACAAGGTACACTCCTGAGCAAAATGGAGTGGCAGAAAGGAGGAATAGGACAATTGTTGAAGCTGCAAGGTCTATGTTAAATGAAAAGCATTTACCTAATTACTTATGGGCTGAGGCTGTATCTACAACCACTTACTTGATTAACAGGTTACCTTCAAAATCCCTTGATGGGATGACTCCATATGAGGCTTGGAATGGAAGAAGACCAAGCTTGGATCATTGTAAAATTTTTGGATGTATTGCTTTTGCTCATGTTCCTTCATAGGTTAGAGGCAAGATGGATCCAAAGGCAGAAAGGTGTGTATTTATTGGATATGACAACAATGAAAAGGGCTACAGGTTATACAACCCTACCAACAAAGGATTCTTGGTAAGCAGAGATGTAGTTTTTGATGAGAAGAATTCATGGTATGAAGATTCACGCAGGAAGGTCAATTTACCATATGATCTTGAAGAAGATTTTCCAAAGCTTAGTAGAGAACAACCAAAGATTGAAGAACAAGACACCTCAGAGGATGATGAAAAATCTCAGATGGAAAAGATAAAAGCATGGAAGTCTAAAGGTAAAGCCAAATTGCAGGAACTTGGACATGAGGCAGAATCATCACATCATGGCCTAAGAAGATCTATGAGGGAAAAGAAAAAACCAGAAAGGTATGGGTTTGACACCTCATTAGTAACTAAACATTCTATCTACATAGCACAGGACATAAACCAAGAGGAGCCATCATCATTTGAAGAGGCCAAAGCAAAAACAGAATGGAAGCATGCAATGAAGGAAGAGATTGAAGCACTTGAAGAAAACAACACTTGGGATTTGGTGCCCAAGACTTCATCCATGAAGGTAATAGGCTCAAGATGGGTCTATAAAGTCAAGAAGAATTCTGATGGTTCCATTAATAGGTATAAGGCAAGGCTTGTAGTAAAAGGCTTTGCACAAACTCAGGGAATTGATTATGAGGAGACTTTCTCTCCTGTGGCAAAGATGCCTACTATTAGGGCTTTGCTTAGTATTGCCCCTTCCAAGAATTGGAAGATACTTCTTTAGATGTAAAGAATGCATTTTTGAATGGTTGGATAACAGAAGAGGTATATATGGCACAACCACCTGGTTTTGAGAATCAAGTTTATCCTGATTATGTGTGTAAACTTAACAAAGCATTGTATGGTCTCAAGCAAGCTCCAAGAGCTTGGAATTTCAGGCTTGTTTCATTCTTGCAGGACAAAGGCTTTCAACCAAGCAAGGCAGATCCTTCACTCTTTATCAAAAATAGTAATTATGAGATCATCTATCTATGTGTATATGTAGATGATATTATATTGACAGGAAATGATGCAGATGGTATGAAGAAGATCAAAGATCAGATGAGAGAAGAGTTCAAGATAAGTGATTTGGGTTCACTTACCTACTTCCTAGGCTTGGAAGTTTTCTACATAGATGATGGTTTGTTTCTCACTCAAAGAAAGTACATTAAGGACATGTTGGCAAAATTCAAGATGCCAGATTGTAAGATTGCAGGTACTCCAATGGAGGTCAATCACAAGTTGAGGTCACATGAAGGTGAACTCATAGAGGACATCACATCATATCAAAGTCTAGTGGGTAGTCTCAACTATGCCACATTGACAAGAGTAGATATATGTTACAGTGTGAGTGTGCTAAGCTAATTTATGCACACACCAAGGAAACCACAGATGGATGCTGCCAAAAGGATTCTCAAGTATCTCAAAGGAACCATAAATGAAGGACTTTATTATCCTTATGTATCTGATTTAGGGTTGAAGCTATTTTCTGATGCAGATTGGGCTGGCTCCAAGGAAGATAGAAGGAGCACTTCAGGTTATCTTACCTTTGCAGGTTCAAAGCTTATTTCATGGTCATCCAAGAAGAAACCCACAGTTGCTCTCTCTTCTACTGAAGCTGAATATAGAGGTCTTGCCATAGCTACTCAGGAAGCTATGTGGATGAAGACATTATTCAAAGATCTTGGATTGGAGTTTGGAACTCCAACTATTTTTGGTGACAATATGAGTTCTATTCATTTGGGTGCTAATCCTATTCTTCATGCAAGGACTAACATATTGAAGTTCATTATCACTATGTACAAGAAAAGGTTCTAAGCAAAGAGATTCAAATATCATATGTGTCCACTCATCAACAATGTGCATATATTCTAACCAAAGCATTGGATGGTACAAAGCTTTGCAAATTGAAGGCTATGATAGGTTTGCAGGTAATGTTGGAACATTGAAGACCTCAAGCATACTTGGCTTGAGGGGGAGCTGTTGGAGCAAGTCTATGACAAGCCTAAGTATTGGTTTGAGTCCCACAAAGTCATGAAAAAAGCTTTAAAATGAAGACTATGTAAAGTTCACTTGTGAACTACCTCTTGTAACTTTTGAAGAGTTTACTTAATGTAAAAGTGAGAGAATCTTAAGTGGTTGAGTCCACTTGATCAAGAATGGAAAGAGGAGCCACGAATTTGTGATTTGTGGTAGGTAGAGAATCAAATCAATCATTGATTGATTGGAGAGTGATTGAGGGAAGTTAGCCTCCCAAACTCAACTATAAATAGATGGCAGTTTTAGTCGTGGTTAGAGAGACCTATTGAAGACCTCCAAGAGCTGAGCTTTATGCCATATCAAGGTGTGATTACAAGGCACACATATGTATCAGTAAGTCCATTGTATTGTACAAGCAATATACTTTCATTTTCATGATCATTTGGGTTCATATTTCCATGTTCTTGTGAAGTGTACTACTCACTGCCATTACTCTCAGTTTTCTCAGTCAGATTGCAGAGATGTTTTCTCTGAGCTTGGTGCATTATTTTCAGTAATTTAACTTGGTAAAGTTAGATCTATAAGTCTACTATATGCTAAAAAATTTTCATGTCATTTGCATGTTGCAATCTTCCGCTATGTTCATTTGAAGTCAACAGGGTTTGTTCATCTTCACTTCTCTGTCAGGTACCCGATTTTTTAACTCACCTTGTCAGAGTCATTTATCAGTGGTTTCTTATGCAAATTTAGTGATTTAAGGATTGTTGGATGCAGCTTAGTGTCTAGTACAAAAATACAACGTTTCATAATCATTGGATTCCTACATTTTGATTTATGTTCATTTTGCTGCTCACTAGTCTCAAACTGTAGCAGCCCATGAAAATCGGGATGATGTCATCACTTGTTTAAACTCATTCTGAGTGTGTGGTTTATTATTTTTGATGAGATTACTGTTGAAAGTTAGCTCCTTAAGATACCTAGACTTCCCCAAGAGGAATTAAGCTAATTGCTGCTGTTCTCAGAGAATTATGTAAAACACTGGACATGTGTATGAACCAAGAATAGCAAGTTTTCACCTTTGAGCTAACTCCAACTTATCTGGTTTGATCTATCTTTTTGAGAGTGATCTTCCAAGGTACATAGGGTGTCTAATACATCCATTGGCAAGCTAAAAGGGCCCACCATATACTCCTGGAGTTCATTTGGCTGGTGTAGATCAAGGATTTTGCAACACCTCTTCATCTTCAAGCACATACCTATCCATCTCTTCACAGTGGTATCAGAGCAAGGTTGGAGAAGATGGCAGATGGATTTCCTTCATCAATTGACAAATTGGATAGAGGTAACTAAATCTATCTATCTATCTATCTATCTATCTATCTATCTATCTATCTATCTATCTATCTATCTATCTGTCTATCTATCTGTCTATCTATCTATCTATCTATCTATCTATCTATCTATCTATCTATCTATCTATCTATCTATCTATCTATCTATCTATCTATCTATCTATCTTTCCATCTATCCATCTATCTATCTATCTACCTATTCTATCTATCTGTCTGTCTGTCTCTTTGTCTAAATGTCTATCTATCTTTTTGTTTTTCTCTCTGTCTATGTATCTATGTATCTATCTAACTATCTATCTATCTATCTATCTATCTATCTATCTATCTATCTATCTATCTATCTATCTATCTATCTATCTATCTATCTATCTATCTATCTATCTATCTATCTATCTATCTATCTATCTATCTATCTATCTATCTATCTATCTATGTATCTATGTATCTATCTATCTATCGATCTATCTATCTATCTATCTATCTATTTATCTATCTATCTATCTATCTATCTATCTATCTATCTATCTATCTATCTATCTATCTATCTATCTATCTATCTATCTATCTATGTATCTATCTATCTATCTATCTATCTATCTATCTATCTATCTATCTATCTATCTATCTATCTATCCATCTATCTATCTATCCATCTATCTATCTATCCATCTATCTATCTATCCATCTATCTATCTATCCATCTATCTATCTATCCATCTATCTATCTAATTATCTATCTATCTATCTAATTATCTATCTATCTATCTATCTATCTATCTATCTATCTATCTATCTATCTATCTATCTATCTATCTATCTATCTATCTATCTATCTATCTATCTATCTATCTATCTATCTATCTATCTATCTATCTATCTATCTATCTATCTTTCTATCTATCTATCTATCTATCTATCTATCTATCTATCTATCTATCTATCTATCTATCTATCTATCTATCTATCTATCTATCTATCTATCTATCTATCTATCTATCTATCTATCTATCTATCTATCTATCTATCTATCTATTTAGAACGAAACACATAGATCCATTCAAGACCCAGCCTATGCACCTGTAGTATTTCCTGATGAAGAATTTGAACCCCACGGCTGGGCAGAAATTTTAGCAACCATGGATGTAGCCATCAATGAGGAACAATGGACACCCCACTGTGATGAGGATGGCTATGACATTTCAGTTTTCTCCATAGAGCCAATCATGGGAGAGGTAGTGTTAGAAGAGTGTGAACCTAGCCCTGATGCATTTGAGGATGCAAGTGACTCCGATCTAGAGTCAATCAATATGGACCCACCTTTTGCATCAGATGAAGAATACTTCTATGAAGTAGAATTTCAACCCCAGAGGCACGGAGAGCTTACAAATGATGTAAGGCTAGCCACACAGGTGACCCCGAAGGAAGAAGGAAAGAAAA
>CM035444.1:76124926-76127301 GCA_020310875.1 Ceratopteris richardii
TCTTGTGGTGTTTTATACATCAACAAGTGGTATCAGAGCAGAAAGATTCTCGAGAGCAGAAGACGACAAAGGTACGAGAAGTTTTGTAAAGTTTTCCATTAAAGTTTGAAAGGTGAAGCATTTGAAGACACAAGGCATCAAAAGGTTACTTCAAAAGTATCCTCATACACAAAGAACTTCAAAAGGTATTATCCTTTATCCTTTAAGCTCACAGGTTGCAGCAGAAGGAAAGAACTATGGCAGATCATATCTCCATTGACAAACTGGACAGAGATAATTACCCCGCATGGGTAATGAGAATGGAAGCCTTACTTATGAGTAAGGATCTCATGGTATATGTAACAGGTGAAGAAGAGAAGCCAGTATTTGAAGATGAAAGCCGACCAAAGAAAGAAGAACTTGATGCTTTAAAGCATTGGCAGAAGAAGGATGCAAGTGCAAAAGCCTACATCTACAATACAATCTCAGATCATTTGCTACCACACATCAGAGGATTGGAATCATCAGAAGATATTTGGAATGCATTGGAATATCATTTCCAAAGCACTACTAAAGCACGGAAAGCAAGTCTATGGTCAGAGTTTACAACATTCAAGAAGAAGCCAAGTCAAACCATTAGTGATTATGTCACTAAGATGAAGGATCTAGCAGATAGTCTTGGATCCATAGATGAAGATGTTGAAGATCACAGATTGATTGCTCAACTACTTGCAGGCTTGAGAGGGGATGAAAGGTGGAAACCTTTTGTCTTATCAACAGAACTTTCATTAAATCATTATGTTCCAGATTTGAACCAGTTGCTTGGTTTGATGCTCACATATGAGCAAGACTTGAAGGGAGATGGAGATAAAGGTCAAAGTTCTGCAATGTACATGAAGAATAAGAAGAAAGGAGATAAAGGTAAAGCAAAGGATGAAGAGGAGTCTAATTCTCAAGCTTATTATGCAAGAGGTAAAGGCACAGGCAGAGGAAGAGCAAGAGGTTTTGGAAGAGGTAGAGGTAATCAAAATAACAACAAAAAGGCTTGCTGGATCTGTGGATTGAGTAATCATTTGGCTCATGACTGTTGGCACAATCAACAAGGATCAAACCAGAATCAAAACAACAATAGCAGAGGTCGAGGTGGAAGATATCAAAGTAATTTTCAAAGAGGTAGACAAAGTCAAAGAGGAGGCTATGGTAGAGGTGGAGGAAGAAGTTGGGGACAAAATCAATCCTACAACACCACCTACTACAACTATGCAAATGACACACAGAATGAAAGTCATACATCATTGATGATGAATTCAATCAGCACATCAGACAAAGAAGATCTAAAGGTATTTTACATTGACTCTGGATGTTCTAATCATTTGTCAGGAAACATAAAATTGATGTCAGATTTGGAAAAAGGCATTTCTAGTCACACAGTTCAAACTGGTGATAATACAAGACATAGTGTACATTCAATTGGAAAAGTGAAATGCAAGAGTGGAGCAGATTTGCTAACCAATGTTTTGTATGTTCCTACAATACCTAAAAACTTGATTAGTGTGGGACAGATAGTTGAAAAAGGTTTTCAAGTCAGGTTTACAAATGAAGGAGTATTTGTGGAAGATCCAGAGAATGGATATAATCAGATTGTCTCTGGTAAGAAAGAAGGTAGACTCTTTACTTTAAGAGTGCAAGGGAACATTGGTCAAGCTTTGCTCACACATGGTGAAGCAGTGATTACAGAACTTGATCTCTGGCATAAGAGATTAGGTCATTTCAATGAAAGAGGAATTAAAGCTATGGTTGCTAATCAGTCTGTACTAGGATTACCAAATGTGCAAAGTCAACATATGGTTTATAAATGTGAAGCATGTCAAATGGGTAAAGCACACAGGTTACCATTTCAAAAGAAAGGATTCAAACATGATGGAGTACTTGAGCTCATTCATACAGATGTATGGGGACCAACAAAAGAAGGATCTATCAGTGGCTCAAGGTATTATGTTCTTTTCATTGATGATGCTACAAGATGGATAACATTATATGTTTTGAAGGAAAGATCAGAAGTGTTTGGAGCTTTCAAGCATTTTCATGCATATGCAGAGAGAGTCACAGGTCAAAAGCTTAAGAGACTGAGGTCTCATGGAGGGGGAGAATACTTCTCCCAAGAGTTCAATGATTATCTTTGGAATGCAGGTATTAAGAGAGAAATAACTTGCAGGTATACACCACAACAAAATGGTGTAGCAGAAAGAAGGAACAGGACTTTGGTTGAGTTTGCTAGAGCTATGCTAAAGGAGAAGAACTGTCCAAATTATCTTTGGGCTGAGGCTGTAAATACAGCTACATATCTTGTGAATAGATTACCATGTGCAGCTCTGAATGGAATGACTCCATATGAA
>CM035444.1:76152301-76154801 GCA_020310875.1 Ceratopteris richardii
GAAAGTGATAAAAGTACAGGTCATGCAATGTATTCAAATGATAAGAAGAAGAATAGCAAAGGGAAGCAACAATCAAATGAAGATGAAGGTACAACTAGCCAAGCTACTTCCTAAGAGGAAGAGGAGGTGGCAAAGGTGTGTCTAGGTATAAAGCTAGACTTGTTGTGAAAGGTTTTGCTCAGATATATGGTATAGATTAAGATGAGACCTATAGTCCTGTGGCAAAGATGACAACTATCAGGACACTCATAGATATTGCTGCATGTAAAGGTTGGAAATTATGTCAATTAGATGTGAAGAATGCTTTTTTAAATGCTTATATTTCACATGATGTTTTCATGGAGCAACCACAAGGATTCAGAGATGGAAGGTATCGAGATCATGTGTGCAAGCTCAAGAGAGCTTTGTATGGTTTGAAGCAGGCCCCAAGGGCATGGAATTATAGACTTGTGAAGTTCTTGAAAGAACTTGGATTCCAAGTATCTAAAGCAGATAGTAGCTTGCTTGTTAAAGCAAGTGATAATGGGTTCATTTACATGTGCATATATGTTGATGATATAATTCTTACAGGTACAGATGAGAAAGGAATTCAAAGCCTAAAGAACAAATGGAGAAAGAATTCAAGATCAGTGATTTGGGAGACTTGTCATATTTCTTGGGCATGGAGATCTCATACACTCAACATGGAGTGTATGTAACTCAAGAAAGGTATTTGAAGAAATTGTTGATCAAGTTTAAGATGAATGATTGCAGGGTAGCACCTACTACAATGGAGCTGAATAACAAATTGAGCAGATATGGAGGAGAAGAGTTCAAGGACATGAAGCTATATCAAAGTTTGGTTGGTAGTCTGATCTATGCTACACTAACTAGGCTTGACTTATCATATGCAGTGGGAGTATTGTCTCAATTCTTGCATTGTCCTAGGAAAGAACATTGGATTGCAGGACAAAGACTGTTGAGGTACATTAAGGGTACACTCAAAGAGGGTTTGTATTATGGTTTTACATCAGATACAAACATCAAGATATATAGTGATGCAGATTGGACAGGTAATCCTGATGATAGGAGATCAACTTATCGATACTTGTGTTATGTGGGAGATAAGTTAATTTCTTGGTGTTCAAAGAAGCAACACACAGTTGCTTTATCATCCACAGAGGCTGAGTATAAAGGTATGGTGGAAGCTGCAAAGGAAGTGATATGGCTTAAGACTCTGATGAAGAGTTTTGACATCATTTAGAGTATACCCACTATTCATGGAGATAACATGAGTTCTTTGTATTTAGCTGCTAACCCTGTGTTTCATGCCAGGACTAAACACATTGAGATTCAGTATCACTTTCTAAGAGAGAAGGTGATGGATAAAGAGATTGAAGTCATACATACTTCAACAAAAGATCAGATAGCTGATATGCTAACCAAAAGCTTGGATGGACCAAAGCTACAGAGATTCAAAGACATGGCAGACATAAAGAAGATAGAGAAAACCTCAATTGATGATTGAGGGGGAGCTGTTGGTGCAGGACAATAAACAATTGAAGTTTTGGATGAAAAATTGAAGTCAAGGACTGAAGAAAAGACCAGGTCATGAAGCATGAAGGAAGTGCATATCCAAGAGATAAAGATGTGTATACATATGTACATTATTTTAGAGTCAATTCATCATATACTTTTGTATGGTCATGAGCTTGTAAAATTTGCCTATATATACAAAGAAAATGCCGAGGCAAAGTAGAGAGATTATGCGAGAAAAAGAATTGAGGAGAATTAGATGTCATTAGACCTTTTAGAAGTGAGTAGAATCTCTCTCATTACTCAAATGTAAGAATTTCTCAGAAATGAAAAATGTTGCACCCGATCTTTCTGTGTATTCTCCTTCTGTGCTTGATTATTTCAAGAATCCTTTTGTAGATGTCTAAGTCCATAGCTAATGAGTCTATGGTTAATGTTTGAGAGCCTAATTGTAAATAGGCTGTGACAATTATGAGTAGGACCATTAATATGTGAAGAAGTGTTCACTGGTTCCTGAAACAGGCGCAAAATTCAATGTTAATGTTTTGGTTAGTTCTCCTTCCACAGTGTAAAGTTTTGAGCAGGCAAGCACTAATCTTTAATTGGAAGGTAAGCTACCTAAGGCTAAAAGCATTTTCATAAACGGGTTCTAGATTAAGAGAACCAAGTGTTAGAAGTTACAGGTGTCTGAATCGACTTCTCAAAAGAACAGTTTTAGACATAGGTGACTTATTAAGTTAATTTCTTAAGATCTACTGAATCTTTTGAAGTGATTTAACTTGGAGGAGGTGCGCAAACTATAGGCGACACCTTCTGCAAAGTTTTATAAAAAACTTTACACATTTGATAAGTGAATGAGAGAGTTATGTGCAACAGACTTTCTGTGTAGTCATCTTCTTCACAAGTTTGATAAAAAAATTGACAATTGATCATTGATCTTTTAAGTTGGTGAATGGTTTGAGTTACTCTTGATATAGAGGTGCTC